>CAJHNH020002158.1:22500-54854 GCA_905116865.2 Candidula unifasciata
GGAAAGAAGAAGAAGAAGAAGAAGAAGAAGAAGAAGACAGAACGAAGAAGAAGGAAGAAGAAGAAGAAGAAGAAGAAGAAGAAGAAGAAAGAAGAAGAAGAAGAAGAAGAAGAAGAAGAAGAAGAAGACGACGAAGAAGAAGAAGAAGAAGCAACGAAGAAGAAGAAGAAGAAGAGAGAATAAGAAGAAGAAGAAGAAGAAGAAGAAGAAGACAGAAGAAGAAGAAGAAGAAGAAGAGAAGAAGAGACAAGAAGAAGAAGAAGAAGAAGAAGAAGAAGAAGAAGAAGAAGAAGAAGAAGAAGAAGAAGAAAATAAGAAGAAGAAGAAGAGGAAGTCGTGGAAGCTAGTCTGGGAGTTGAATGTTAAACGTTCCCATCTTCAGCAGCAAATAAAGACTTTCAATTTTGATGGCACCACTAACTAATTGTGTATCCGTCTCGCCCTTCATTGAGTGATTGAGCGTCAAGCAGGTCCCCTGCTAACTCCTCGCAGCACCATTTTCCTCAGACCGTAATGATCTATTTGAGCTTCCGCACTGTTCACTGGCTCCCAGAGGGCCCTCGCTACATCTAGCCTGTCATAAATCAATTCACCACCAAGTCGCAGTGAACCAACCAGCCTATTTGCCTGCTCATCTCCTAGCACACAAGCATCACCTAGAGAGAATGTCCAAAAGATGCTAACTACCCGGGACCCCTGAAGTGATGCTTGCCACTCTGCACGGAGCATACTTGTCTCCACTTTTCTTTACATGCTCTGTGAGTCAGTGACAATCACAGCATGTGTGTAGCTGAATCTCAAACGAGCAGAAGGCTGCAGTAACTGCCTCCACCTCCATTTTTAAACTAGACTTTGTGATATCTGATGCCAGGCTTTGTTGTACTAAGCGACGTATTTTCGTTTTTGCTATGAACCCCATGCACTTCGCCGGCCCCTGAACACCGAGCCATCTGTACAGATAATCACATCACCTGGGTGGGAAATTATCATGAATATATATATTATCCGCGGAGAAGGGAAAGCTTTATGTAACAACGTTGTAATATATAATCTTTAGGCTGACACTCAATGAACAATTTAAAAGGTCGTTTTCTAACGTATCTTGTCAAGCAATAGACACATTTTAAAAAGAATTTCCTTCCATTTATTCCCGACCTGTAGGCTCTTATAACTGGGCTGCAGAGATACCTCGTAACATTTAGACAGAATTAGCATCTGCGTTCTCCTCTAATTAATTTGAGATGCAAATAATTACCTCCTCCCCTCCCCCCCCCCCCTCTCCCCGGCCCAGTTTACTGCAGGAAAGTCGTGGTTTACTTGATCTAACTTAATTAGTGTCCCATTTGCTTTCTTCTCGATCAAGTGAAATTTTCGCAATTAGTTCTGAAATAACATCTGCTTTCAAATGATACTGTTCGAAACTTGTGTTTAAAAAACCGTTGCACTGATCTCACAAGAGGTGATCAAATGGATCCTTGAGGATGAAGGACAGTTGTTTGACGAAACAATAAAAATGAGGATGAAATAATTTGGCCACATTGAACTCAAATTCACATTCCAGTTGTACGAAAATAAATAAACTATCGACTACGTTTAAAATGCTGCGCAATGCGTTCCGCTGTGCGATGCAAGAACATCGAAAGACAAAGTGCCCTTATTAAAGCCATACGGAAGGGACAATTTGAAGTCTGGCAATTAAGAAGAAGACAGTAAATACGGACAGATGACGAAGAAAAAAAACATAACTTCAAAAAGTGGTTGGAACGATGTGTTGTGATTTACAGCTAGGTTACGATTTCTGAACCGTTCTGCCTAACACATCCGTTTTAGCTTGTCTGTAAACAGTCATATTTTACGACATGCTTGTAAAGAGGCAGTTGGTCTATTTCTGTTTTTCGCCCAAATTGAGTCTACTAAACCCAACGACGAAAAATCCGGTCTTTTCGATAGCAGTGACAGTTTGGTCTCGTCTTCCACAAAAATCAATCAATCAGTCAGGTGCCGTCTCCACAATGAAGGTTGGCTGTAATGGATCTCCAACAAGCCCTGTCTCTTGTCCTTGAAGTACACTCGCTCATACTGCTGTTCGTCCATCTCTTGATGTTATCCTTCCACTTGTAACGCTGTCTGCCTCTTGCTCGCCTACCTTGAACCTTTCTCTCTAGGATAATCTTTACAATACTGTTATGTCTTTTAATGTGACAACATATTTCACTTGTCTCTTTTTTATTTCACCTAGCAATTCTCTTTTCTTTCCCAATTTCCTCAGTACCTCTGTATTTGATAGCTTTTGTTTCCATGAAATACAACCTAATCTTCTGTATATCCACATCTCCAAAGAATTGATTCGATTTTCCAGTTGTTTGTTCATTGTCCATGTCTCTGTGCCATAAAGTAAGGTTGAGAATACATAACATTTGACAATAATTATTTTTAACGTACTGCTTATTTCTCTTGATGTCAGTAACTGTTGCATGTTGTTGAAAATGTTTTTGGCCATCCCTATTCTTTTCTTGACTTCTGTTTCACTTCTGCCGTCACATGTTATTACTTGTCCAAGATATAAGAAATTTGTAACTTGTTCCAATTTCACCCCGTTCACTGTGATATTCATTGTTAGCTGATTATTTTCTTTGCTAAATATCATGGTTTTTTCTTTTTCAAATTAATATATAATCCGAATTCTGCACTCCTTCTGTTTACTTGCTCCACTAGATCTTGCACCTCCTGCTCACTCTCTGCTAGCAACACTGTGTCGTCAGCATATCTCAGATTGTTTATTATTCTACCATCGATGCTTAGTCCTGGTTATTAAACAAAAATAATATTATTATATTCTTTAATCCCAACCAAACATAAATTATTATTAACAGACTATAATTATTTATCCATATTGTCAGGATTATAATATTGATCAGCCATTCATACAGCATATAGAAGCTTCTTAGTGTATATCTCTATACACGGATCCCAGATTGCGCAGAGACCGGGTGACGAACTCCTTGTGGTCCGGGTTCAATCACGGGGGTAGGCAGAAAAGCAACATTTTCTCCCAGATTTACAATATGTACAATGGAATCAAGGCCGACAGGTGGCGATATCTATAATACCGAGCCTAAGGGTTAACAACTCATGGCTTGTGGATACTAAAACAAACAATATACACGGAGCGGATCTCACCTAAAAAGGGATACGAGACATTGTCATGGGAAATGAAGGTTTTCGGCATAATGCTGACCACATGACCAACTGATCCAGGCTAGTTAATTGAAGCATGAGCGTAGCGTCGTGTGGTTGATTGACCAATGGAATACCGTCCCTTTGCTTTACTTACAGGGAGATAAAATACCGGAAAAGTCGGAACGTAATATTTTCCTTACTTCATCTAATAAAGCTGGAGACAGATCTTTCTTAAACTAGTGCACGCTGTGAAAAGGGAAGCTAGCCGGGAGGGGGGGGGGGGGAAGAGGGTGTTAAGAAAGAAAATGGGCGTGGGCGTTAACAAAGAAAGGGGGTGGAAATGTTAACAAAGAAAATAGGCGGGGGGGGGGGGTGTTAACAAACGGCACACTCACACGTACATACCTTAAGCGTACATAAAACCAAGTGAATAAATATAATTTACTCTGCTTCTCCTCTTGGACTGTTGTCTAACAGGTAGAAACCTCAGTGAGCAGATGGGCCGCACTATATGTGTCAAGCAAACAGGACAAGACCCTATATCCAATTCAAACTGCCAAACAGTTGTAATTAGGACACTGGCAACGGCTGCATCAACTACTATCGTGCTGTCTCCTGCTGTACTGTACAAGTAAGCAGTTTTTCACGAGACGAGAAGAAATCACGAAATGTGTGTGTTAACCATAAAGCTTCTATACTTGCTTGTATTCTCCTTGGCTTTATAGAGCAGAAGGTGATTAGGGAATACACTGCTAGCCCTATGTGACGCATACAGGCACAAGGTACAAGCAACGCTTTGGTCCGCAAAAAGAAGAGTGACTTCCCTTTCCATTCATGCCTCTTCTTGTCGCAGGGCCTCTCCTATGTTGCAGGGGTGTTATAGTATGGTTTCGTTCAGCGTTCGCTCTGCGTGTACAATGTTGTGGGAGGTTGTGTTGTACTAAGGCACCGCAGGCACCTGTCCACAAGTGAGAAATACTTCCAGGGAAAGCACCTCAGGCGCAACGATTCGTGAGTAACAAAATTGAGATGTTTTTGTATTTCTACGTTCGTTGGCGCCCCTCCCTTCCCTCTTCCTCCAGACAAAGAAGCCACTGACAAAAAACGCAGAAATAGAAAAAAAAAACATTGCAGTTTCCATACACCCGCACTGTCGTGCAGTTAGCAGAATATGAAAATAATCACGGAAGTGAGCAATAACATGAGAAAGGAGAGAACTGGTAAATCGTTGGCAATAAGGAATACATGATACCCTCGCAGCATAGGAGAGGCCCTACGACCTCATGAGGCATGAATGGGGAGGGGAGTCACTCTTTTTTTGCGGACCAAAACGTTACTTGTACCAGCCACAACAGGATGATACTGAGGACGATGAGACGATGACTGCCTTTGGCAATTATCATTATGATCACACGACAAAAGATCTGTTTTGAGATCTTCCGATATATGCCAAACAGTACACATAACTAACCAATTTCTTTAAAAAAAATAATAGGAGACCTATTATTTCGTTTACAGGAGGGGAAAAATAATATTGTTATTGGCATATTGTAGAAGATAATAAAAACATTGCTTACCACTAAATACAAAAATACAAAAGTAATAACAGGAAGTAGTTGAAATTAAACTTCAGTTTACTTTGCAAAGAAAGAGCAAGTAGAGAAGAACTCAGTGTTTTCTTGTTGTTCCCCTGCCTGTTTTCCCTATTTGGACCTGGCTGGGGCGCAATAGTTCTATCACGCGAGTCGTATTCCAAACAGCGGTTGTATACAAAGAAAACGTTTTCACCTCTAAACAGTATCTATACCAAGCTTGACTAAATAGACATAGGGCCTTAGCGAGGCACCACTGTGTGTGGTTGTGGTTTCTTCCAAGATGATAGTATACTAGCTGGTCTTATTGTATCATCATCTTCATCACACACACACACACACACACACACACACACACAGTACAGCAACAACAACAACTAAAACACACCGATCTGTTTATCGTTATAGTTAAGGTCAGTTAGTTCCCAAACGTTGCGGCTGTGTAGTTCAGAGGTTAGTGAATGCATTTAACTTTTTCATGATCATTGTGTACTTGGACTCTCTTTCCGTGTTGGACTCTTTACCATTCGCGTAGTTTCAAAAGTGTACTGCGAGAATCCTACCGTGGAAGAAACTGGACCTCCCCATGCAATATTTTCTAAGACAGCCATGAATGCGCTGTAGCCTTATATTTTTGTGGATACGACACATGGTTATTTAATTAATCAGAGATCCGCGGTTGTCCAATGGTTAAAACGCACATTTGCTAAAAGGGTGGTCACAAGTTCAAACACCAAGCGAACGAGAGAAGAAGATGAAGAAAGTGAACACTCTCATCGATGCAGATTCTGAATTCCGACCAATGCTCCCTTGCTGATCTAGCTCATCGGAGTAAATACGCTGATTCAACTGAGGTCCCTGATGCATTTAGCCTGCGATTGGTACTGTCAATTGCACTGGGAAGTAAAGACAACCGTTGGTATACTGAAAAGTAAAATTGAGTAAGGGACCATTTTCCATAGACTTAGGTGTATTGTTATTGGACGTAAATTTGCCTAGAAAAACCATCACCGTGTAGCAAGCAGGTCTTTTGCAGAACGCCGCTCTCATCCCGGTCTGCCTGAAAGAAACTCGGTTTCTTGCCAGCTCTGCCGCCTCATGTACTTCCATACTCAAGGAGTCACTTATTTCCTGTGCCCATCTTTGCGTACGTCGGCCCCTGTCCCTCCTTCTTTATACCATGCCTTCTGTTACTATTTTCCCAATCCGTCGTGGCAATTTATATGACCAAAATATTGAAGCTTCCAAGACAGGATTCTGTTTATTAGCCTCTCTAAAAACCATAACAGTCAAATAAATGCTGTGGTTGGTTCTGCAATATCCTGTAAAGGATACGCAACTTAGGGAGACCAACGAGATGGTTATGGTGTGATGGTTTAAACCTTGACTTTTCCGAACTAACCAAAACAAGCTTGGTAAAATGTCGACTGTGATGGAGAAACATATTTCGCTTAATATAAATACGACCTCCAGTATCTTAATGTAAGAATGTCAGTCACAGAGATAAATGATGTCGGATTATATTAGCAGACATGAACCCCAGGAGTTCAATATGCTGGGGGGCGGTGGGAGGGGGAAGTATAAAGGAATATTTTAGCCGTGATATGTTGTTTTGCGGCTTTGTTAATGCCCCATAATAAATATATTCAGTCCTCAGAGGTGACGTCAAGATTTCAACTGTTGATTGAAGGCATTCAAAGTCGTGCAAATTATTCTCTGATAATAGTTAGTGTACTTTTGCTGTGGCCTTTCTTTTCGAATGGCCCAAATGAACTGAAATGTATTACTACTCCCAGCAGTGCTTTTCTGTGTAAAAATAAATCCCTACGTTACTGTGAGAACTGAAATCCAGATATTCTCGAATATGTGTGGGTAAAATTACTCTTTTGTGTGTGTCTGCTTCTGTAATTTTGTGATACGAAATGTCATTGTGCAGTGATTCCCAAGCTGTGCGCTCGGCGCCTCTGTAAGCCGCCACCTCTTCGGAGGGAAATATTGTAAAAGCTTCATAATTAATTTAGCCAAGACACGAATAGTCATATTTCTACTTAGGTTAGGGCGCCGGGAAATATTGTAAAAGCTTCATCATTAATTTAGCAAGACACGAATAGCCACACTTCTACTTAGGTTAGGGCGGCGTGTAAAGACTTAATACTTCAAACTCAAAGCTCTCCGTGTGGGTTCCGGGACCCTATTATAGGAAAAACAAGAACAGACCCACTGCCTACGCAAAAGCATGTCGTAAGAGTCTACTAATTGGGAGCTTTCTTCGAAGTCGGAGTGCATCTGCCTGAGAGGCAAGGAACAGTCAGTTTCTGGAACAGGACTGCAGTCCAGAAGTGGACGAATAACCAGAACTTTCCGCCGGAGTTTACAGCTAGTGAACTCGAAGAGGAAGAAGAAGAAACCATAAGCATTACTACATACAGGACTGTCTTCAATTTTAAAAGTATTGCAGAAACAAAAGGTACATATTGTCTTTAAATGATTGCTGTACTTAACAATTACACCATTCAAGAGGGCAAGAACAAAAAATAGCCAGCGATATGATGGAACCGGGAACAACAGAAGCTAAAACATATATTCTGGCTAAGATCAGCGACACCCTGATTTTTAAAATTGATGGCTCTTGCTACCTGGTTGATCGTGCCCGATTTGAGTACTAGTAAAAATCAATAGAAGTAAGGACGTCCAGTATGACGTTGGTTGCATCACCTATCGCCTGGTCTATTAGAATGTCTAGTACCAAATGCTCGATGGGCCAATGAAGTTACACAAGTATTTATCTTAATTTATTTTACTGGACATTGTGTTACCAGTGATAGTTTGTTATGGTTTATGAAAAGTGGATGTTCAGAAACAATGGCAAACAATTGAATGTAACATGGGTTAAGAAAAACTGCAGAAGCCAAAAAATGCTGGTCGTTGGTTCTACAAGGCCGTGTAAACAACGATACGCAATTACCTTTTTTAACATTGTGAGGAGGAGCGCATGGCCAAGAAGCTGAGAACGCAGAGCTCAGATCTTGGGACACTCCCTAGTTTTCAGCCATTAAAAGACATTTGTCGCAGCCACTGCCTTGTTTATTTACTTTGCCTTTGTGTGTGTGTGTGTGTGTGTGTGTGTGTGTGTGTGTGTGTGTGTGTGTGTGGTGTGTGTGTGCTATGAAAGCCGATGCATTTCGCTTCTGAAGAATCACAGAACTATTTGAATCTTTAACAACATCTTCAGGTGAAGTGTGTTCCTCCATCGATGCTTTCACTACTGCATCTATTATTGGTGGCGCTAAATCGCGGCACTATTTTGTCAGGGTGAAAACCACCCCAAAGTACTGATTGTTTTCATCTGATACGGGATCCATTCCTCTCCACGGTTTTTGTTTTGAAGGTAAATCACCCACTGAAGTACTGCCTCTGCCACAATGTCCCAAGGCAGCTATGAATGCATATTTTCACGACAGGCAGCATCCACCGAGGACAGACACACGCTCTTCAAAAAATTACTGCAAAGGAAAAAGTGTTGCTGATGATTTCCTCTGCCCCAGGTCATGTGAACCAAAAGAACGTGTAAAGTCAAGATAATGAGACAAATTAGAGAAAAGATTAAATCAGCTCAGAGGGGTTTCAAAACGTTACCACACAGCAGTGAGGAGAACAATATTTCTGAACAAAATGGGGGATCCAATTAAGAGGTACCAATTGTCCAAAAGAAAACTTTAAGTGGTTATGGAGAGAGAACTTCTCCTGCACCTGCAGATTGTAATAATCCAGAGTCGTGACGTCACTCGAAACTGTCACTTTCACAACTCGAAATGCACTGCTGGGTTCCAAGTGGGTTCGAGTTGGGGGGAGGGGGAGGGGAAAGGAAACATCACGCAACAACAGAACCCACCGCCATTGCATGAGGAAAAACGACGACTCATGAGAGGTTTGTCAATATCGGATCTGTTGGATAGAAGAAATAGAAGAAGAAGAAGAAGAAGAAGAAGAAGAAGAAGAAGAAGAAGAAGAAGAAGAAGAAGAAGAAAAGAAGAAGAAGAAGAAGAAGAAGAAGAAGAAGAAAGACGAGGAAGAAGAAGAAGAAGAACAAGAAGAAGAAGAAGAAGAAGAAGAAAGACAAGAACAAGAACAAGAACAAGAACAAGAACAAGAACAAGAAACAGTTTAAAAAAAGGAAAAAGTGAAAAAGTCGACGAACAAAGCGATGAATGAAGAAATGAATGAAATATTAATGAAATTAAGGACTGACATCACAGTTCTCAGGATATTCTCACACATGATACAGCCACTTCTTCAGTAGCAAACGAAGAGTGGACATGCTAACAGTAATATTTGCAGCCTAACTAAAAACCGCTTATGAAACAACCAAACCCCCCCCCCCCCTCCTTTCCCAATCAGTATTAACAATTCTTCATAACCTTTATTCGCCCCCCCCCCCCCCCCCGCCATTGAAAAAGTCTTTTAATTAAAAAAGGCGATAATGAATGTTATCATAAATGCCACGAAAAAGCCATAAAGAAGGCGATGCAGGAAAAAGACCCTAACGGCGAGAAACAAGAAAAAGAGGAAGGCTATGAGGAAGTGTAAAATGATGAAGAGAGAAAGACGAGGAGAAGGAAGATGAAAGAAGATCAACATGACATCTTAAATTTTGAAAATTTGTAAGTATATTTTGTTTCTAGATTACGCTCAACTGTTAAAACAAAAATAACCAGACACTTGTCTGCTGGCACGAAGATTCTTGGGGTGGGGGGGGGGGGGGGGGGGGAATTAGAGAAACGGTGAGAAGACGAAATTACGAGATAAATTAAAAGAAGAGAATGACAAGATAAAAGATGCAAAGGAGACCTTCGATCATCAAGAAAGGAAAAGGAAAAACGTAATACGAGTCCTTAATACGACAGTGACCCCATGAGTTGCTGAAGCCTAGGCGATGGTAGGCAGTGTGGCAGTTGCTGAAGCCTAGGCGATGGTAGGCAGAGTGCTGTAATAAAGACACTGGAAATAGTAATGAAACCTGAGGCAACAAATACAATGACACGCTAATCTAAACAAAACACTGAACAAAGTCAGTTATATTAAAACGGGGCTGCGTGGTTTCAGGGCATGGTGTCTGCGTCGAGTGCTAGAGGTTCTGGGTTCAATCCCCAATAATAGCTGGGATTTTTTCACTTGGACTTGGATTTCTAGTAATTGTCCCTGCTCTCTGGGTAGTGAGATCTAACGCCTGTGTGTATTGTTCCTCACGTAAAAAATCCCTTGGCAGTTGGAAGTGGTAAAGTGTAGCCTAACGGCTATTTCTGAATCCTCACCGGTGCTACAGGGAATGTGCACTGTGCTAAGCTTCTTCGGACTCAGACTAGAGCACTTATGGGTTACTACCCATGTGCCATGATGTCGTTCCGCTTTTCAAACCCCAACCCTCACACAGTTAGATCAAAGCTTATCTATATTGATCAAACACTCCGGGCACACTGTTAAACTAAACGTTGAATGGGAATCAAGCCACTAATGAAGCTTATCTGGGGAGTTGAATATCCAGTGTTGAATTAGGAATCAACATCATAGCACTCAGAACTTGTACCATCCAAGAACTTTCTCCTACAACTTCATGCTTGAGGTGTTCTTGTTTGCAGCTACTCTGAGATATGATATGATCGGATTTGTAACACTGTCCCTTCTTGTGTTGTTAGCAACCTTACGGAGACAGTGCATTTCACAGGTATTTATTTTCTGCTCTAGCAACCGATTTTTTGTACATGTTTAGCACTGATAGCAGGGATTAAGACGCTTTTAATCATCTGCTGTTTTGATAGAAGGGTATCGAATCAGTAGGGTTAGCGAGTAGATGACAGTGCGTGTCTCATGTACTCTGGCTTCTAGCTCTTCTGTAAATATGCTTCGTATATATGTGAATTCCCGTAGTTAATTTATTGTAGTACCATTTACATGAATGTGCATGTTATTATATTTTCTACCTTCGGCGTAACAGAAAACAGGTGGTACCGGCTACTGTTATACGGTAGTTTAGTCATATTTGACCAAGACCTGACAGGGATATACTTACCCTGCATGAGAATACGGGTCTGGGCGGATTGTGCGGATGAAACCTCTTGTGGTTCAACGGACAAGAAGGCGATTACAGCTGGTTTTGTGAAGAGCTTCGGGCAAGGCAGGGCACGTAAGACGCCTTGGTCATCCACTGCATCTAGGTCCGTTTCCTGTCGTTTCGACATTGTCCTGCTATTGTATCAAGATGGACACAGGTGAGAGATTGGGGTGGACGAATTGCACAACTAATCCAGACTCAAATCCGAATCCATGCACAAGTCAATTTCATCCATTTATCATCATTACTACTTTGGATGAAAAGTGGTCTTCATCACAAGTGACTGACAAAAAAAGAAATATACCTGCCCCATTGTTTGGGCTCCCTTAAACTGTATTTTGCCTGTAACCGTATTTCATACTGTGTATCTCATATTTAGATTCATAAGCCTCTGGAATTGATATACGATCCAAACAAATCCTCCTTGACTTCAAAATACTAGTTGGTAAAGATTATAAGTATAATCTCCGCTTTGGCCACCATATCATGAAGTTAATTTGTTTGAGTTGTGTGTGTGTTTGTGTGTGTCTGTGCGCGCGCGTGTGTGTTTGTGTGTGTGTTCAATATATTTGTCTTTTAATAACTTTTTGTAGTCCAACCCTCAAAACTCAGTTTGCTAAATCATTTGTTTTTCTGTGCATGTCATTTCTGTTTTTACTCAGCAATACAATCTCTTCAGCAAAATCGAGATCTTAAACCGCGTGTTCTCCCCAGTCAATGCTCATGTTTCCAACACAACGTTTAGTTCATTAGCCAGTCAATGGTTATGACAAATAATAGAGGAGATAAAATGCATTCCTGTTTCACTTGAGTATCAACTTTAAACAATGCTTTTAACCATTGTCTGTTTGCACTGCACATTTTGGATCTTCATACATTGCCTTACATTTAAACAAAAATTTTTAATAGGTTTACCATTGCATTTCAAAATTCGCCATATTGATGTTTTATGTAAACAATCAAAAGTCTTATTTAAATCAAAGAAATTCAAATTAGGTTTTTTTAAAAATGTTTAAACCCCCCCCCCCCTCCCCCGCCAAGTCTCCGAGTGTAATTTCAGTCTTCTTCAGGTCCAAACCCTGTTTTTGTTCATATCTCGGGATTTTGTCCGCTACCTATTTAATTCTATTCAGAATTATTTTACATACAGCCATTGACATTACTGATAACACAGCAGTTGCTACAGTGAGTAAAATTACACGTCTTTGGAATATAAATACTTATTACTTTCTTCCACTGACCTGAAATCTCTATCTTCATTTACCCCACTAGGACAGCACACAAGCGATAAACACCCGATGACACAAAGTGCCACCATGTGGATAAGGATCACCAGTGGAGAGGTCCCAGAAACCGCGTTCAGCCATTATACCATATTTATGGACAGGCTATATTGCGACCCCTGGCAAGCGCCAGAGTAGGGCTTCAAGTAACGAAAAATTGCATTCCTGAAAGGAATGACAACATTTGCCTGAAATTTGTTTTCTCTGCCTTATATAGACAGATTTTCGGACAATCACGGGGTAGCTTGAGTCCTTCGCTTTCAGTCAGTCAAAGAGCGTGGATGTATGTGCGAATTGTTCAAGGCCAATGCGACAATTTTAATAGTGTTTTATGCTTGAGCTCGGAATCTGCCCAGTGAATGTTGTGGATCATCACTTGTACTTCGGAATGCTGTCAGTGTGATTTACTCGAATGGACATCTGTGCGGCCCATGTGTGAGTGGGGTCGGTGGAGTTGCGGCTATGTGACCCGCTTTTTGACAGGGCGTTTTTAGGTGCTACAGAAAGAGGTCAACTGGAGGTTGATAAATTTTACTTCTGCCAGTGACTGGGTAGCAGACTGGAAGTCTGGATTCTTTTTACCTTGGACCTTTGAGTGGCGGGATTTCCTAAAGGTAGAACTGTCAGAGGACTTTCGCTGCACATGACGCAGGTGTATCTGCTATGAAACAACAACTGCTTGCCCCAGACATGTTTTCTAATAAGGCAAAAACATGGTGTTCAGTTTTGCAGGTTAGCAGACTCCTGGTTTATTGACTTCAGGTGAACTTCAAAGTATGGAATCTCGATAAGCTTACTCTTACAGTTCATTTATTGGCACATGTCCGTCTTTCCAAACGATAGTGTTATATTGCGCTATGAGGAGGCATGAGGCTCACATCCCATAAAGATGGCGGGTGTGACTAGCAAGACCCGTCCGTGTCAAAAAAAGTCTTCCACAATGATAGCATTGGATTTCCCATAGCACAACGCCTGAGCAGTATTGTAGAGACCATATGTTGCCCATGCATAATGATCCCTCCCTCGACCTGCCAAAGAAAAGGTCAAACCAGTACGTTTGGCAGGTTGCAGAAGCTGCCGGATCAGAAGAGCAGTGCTCTGTCCGCCTGTCGGAGCTTCCCTCCTAAATCAGCTATCAGCCAAGGCTTAGGGCCTGGTCTGCCCTGCCATAACATAAAGTTTTCAGGTTGCATTTCCTCTTTCTAGGATAAGGCTAGTATCCTCCTCAATGCGCTCCTCTGCCCGAAGCCGTTGGCACAATATGGGATGTTGGGTTTGTGTACGCCGCCCAACATTCGGCGTAACATAAAACATGTGGTACCGGCTACTGTTATACGGTAGCTCAGTCACTCTACAGTACAATAAAGTGAAATGAAAAGCCCTTTTCCATGCCGTTTACCGTAATGAGTAGATAGTGATAGACATATTCCTCATAGACCAATAGGCACTCAGTGTGTAATGTGGTTATCCCACTGCCGGCCACCTTTACTTTGTAGGACTTTACCTGGTGTCCATTTTAGACTGAGTCGACCTCAGAACCTTGCGACCCAGCCGCTTGTTTGCAGGCCTAAATTGGTGAGTTTAAATCGTATCCTGTCATTTTTTTTTTCCTTCCTAAAAAAAATGGTAGACGATGTCGCCAAGCGACATTTGAAGGTGACAGGTTCGATTCCGTGCATGGTGACTATAGCTTTCGATCGTTATGTTGTTTGGTGTGTTTTTCTATCTTTCTACTTCATTCTATGAGTGCCAATCAGTACATTGTTAATATATATATATATATATATATATATATATATATATATATATATATATATATATATATATATATATATATATATATATATAATTCTACCACCTGAAGAGCGCCCCCCCCCCCCCCCCACACACACCGGTCTTCCTCTATCTATGTATGTTGATCCAGCTTAAAATGAGAGTACTGTGAGGAAGAAAACAAAAAGAAGTGCCCGCGTGATATTGAGCACATGACTCATCGAGCGCCAGTTAGTCTAGAGATATATATGATGAGCATCATAAGCCTGATTTAATCACTGCTTCGAATGGTCCTTCTCTTTGCCTTCTTTCGCTATACACCTGATGTCAGGAAGATTGCCTACATTATAACTCTTTTTTTTTAAATGTTATAAAGACAGCGTTTCATTAAAAAATCTCCATTTCATTAGAACTAAATAACAAATAATGTAAAAAAAAAAAAAAACTGCGACTACTGCTTGTATTTAACGGAAACAAAAATTGTGGTGGGTGTGGGTTTGAGAGTAACAAATTGAACAGCGAATATTGAAAGTTAAATTCTAATTAAGACAGCTCTGATTCCCGTTTTCTGGCGGGCCTTTTGGGAATTATACAGTTAAATCTTGTCTGGCGTCATAGAGATATCATACTGAGGTATACTTTTCAAATTATGTTTTCCAATCACTAGACATCTAATTTCTCAGTTTTTTAAGACATTTGATTTTCTCGTTAGTTGTTTGACTGAAGGAAAGTCTGAGGTTTAATATTTCATTTTCTGGCAAGCTTGTGCTCTTGTTTTTCTCCCTCTCCCTGTGTCTCTCTTTCTCCCGTTACTTTCCTGCTAAAATTCTCTCTCTCTCTCTCTCTCTCTCTCTCTCTCTCTCTCTCTCTCTCTCTCTATCTCTCTCTCTCTTTGTGCTTACTTTACCTATCTCTGTTCAGTTCATCTGTCTTTGTTGCTCTGTATGTAACTGTTTTTTTTTTTCTCTCACATACACTGTCTCTTTCGTTATCCCCTTTCTGTGTTTCCGGAACTCTAACTCTTTCTTTACTCTTTTCTTTCTCTCTCTCGTCACTGTTTGTTTCTGTAGTGTCTGCGTGTGTGTTCTGTTTGCATATGTTCTGTCTCTGTGTGTCAAGTCTGTGTGTGTTATATTTGTCAGTGTGTGTTTGTTTGTTTGCATAGATAAATTAAACAAAAAACCTAAATGACCTGATAAATAATGGGCATATGTTGTTACCTTCTATTTTGTATAGTCCAACTGCCACTTAATTTATTATGTGGCTACCATCATACTTGTTGCATTTCCCCCCTCTCCTTGTTATAATCCAAGCCGTGGATTTGATGGATTTTCATACCTGTCTACAACCTTCTAGCTTGTGTACTTTAAATCAGTTCTGACACAGATGAACTCCCGTACCACGATTTGACACTGTCCAGCATCGTCTCTCTCGGTCTATCTCTGCCTCAGTTTAGCTCGAGACTTTCCATCGTCACGATGTACTGGAGATTTCTTGATCTCATGAAATGACCGAAGTATGTAGATTCTCTTTATCTGCGCGTTCCAATGCTTTGCTGGAGAGAAAAAATATAGTCTCGTTCAACCAGCATCCCCGAAAGGAAAGCTTTAGGTTATAATTGTGACTAGGTAAGGTGCTTCATGCGAAATAGCATAGCATTGCACACCAAAAAAGTGCGCTGATAAGAACTCTTGCAGCGTTGATGCGATTAAAGGAGAGAAACTTGTATACTGTCCCTACCGGCGACGAAGTCGTCTACTGGCAAGCGAAACGGTATCCTGGTCGCCAATGTCTCTTCCTCTGATGTGAAAAGTCAGTTGTCTTTGTGGGTCAGTTTCTTTTAAAACATTTTCAAAGTTTTTTTTTCTTCCAGGGACTGCATCTGGTACCAACTCAAAGCTGGGTCGATCTGGCAGTCAAGGTCATTTTTTTTTAAAAACCCACGACCTTCTGATCCGCACGCGAGCGTCTAGCCGCTACGCCACGGCGACTCCAGCGACGCCCCATACCATGATAAAAATCACGCAGCCAGCAATGGGTTTTGATCACCGTAAGTTGGAATTACGAGTCGGACTCGCAACGCCTAAGCCACAAAAGCCGCAATCCTATTCAAACTATATCGCCATCATATTGCAGCCTGTTTGCAATATGCGCAACAAACCTTTCCGTGACATATCATCTGTTGATTTCACTGTCCAAATATTTCTTGGTGCCAATTTTCGGGATGGATCGACGTCAGTGCCCATCAAAACAATAACACTGCCTTCTTTGTTCATTTTTTTCGTTTCTCACGATCAAAATAATATTGAACTAGTTCTTCAAGTTCAAGGTTTGAGCAACGGATCAACATCATGGCTCACAGGTAGTAAGCAGTAAGTGCTCCGGTTTTCTTCTAACTCAAGTCTGAGTCCGAAGAAGATTAGCACATTGCACAGGTTCTGTTGCACAGGCAAGGATCCTGAAATACTTTGAGTTGATTTTTAACACACAATTTCGCTCGGGCAGCCAACTTCTTTCGATTTCCAAATGTTTACGTGCCCAACATTGCACACGGGCGTCCAGTCTTACACTCAGAGACCAGGGGCAATTACTAAAGTCCAAGTCCACGTGAAAAAATCAAAGCCCTCACCGGGGATTGGAACAGTTACTTCTAGCACTCGAGGCGGACACCATACCTTGAGACCACGCAGCACCCCCCCCCTCCCCCCTCCCTCAACTAGTTTTTTAAGAGAGAGTTTAGTTGACAAGATGGGCAGTGATAAAAAATTTAGTTTATATGTCCGGCTACATAAACATTTTTTTGGAAACGTGCGTTTGTATTTATGCACGTCATTTCTTTTTCTTCTGATTAGCCAGCTTATCATAGTTTGCATTGTGTTAAGTTGCTCCAAGTTTTATTAACAATTAATAATTAGGAGAAAAACAAACCGGAAGTCGTTAATTTACTCCAGTCAGGAAAATGAGTCATGTAAAAGCGAAACTTAACAGTTACACGTATTGCAACGTTTATAGGTCAACAGTCCAGTTGAGAACATAATGACTTCTATGGTTTTGACAGGCAGAGCTCGCTTTGAAATAAACCATTTCTCAGGTAAGAAAAAATGAAAAGCACCTGAAACATAAGTAATAATGAAATTGTAACAGCATATCCTATAAGTGTGCATACAAATGAAAACTAAACTTTTCCCTAAGGCCATTCCAAGCATTACTTTCGCTGTTCTTTAACGTGTTCTTCAGCTATGCTCAAACGTGTTCTTTAGCTGTGCTCAAACGTGTTCTTTAGCTGTGCTCAAACGTGTTCTTCAGCTGAGCTTAAAAGTGTTCTTCAATTCTGTTAAACATGTTCTGTGCTTTAAATAGTTCTTCAGCTGAACTAAAATGTGTTCTCCAGCTGCCTCAAACGTGCTTACATGTGTTCTTCAGCAATGCTCAAACTTGTTCTTCAGCTGTGCTTACATGTGTTCTTCAGCTATGCTCTAACGTGTTCTTCAGCTATGCTCTAACGTGTTCTTCAGCTAAGCTCTAACGTGTTCTTCAGCTATGCTCTAACGTGTTCTTCAGCTGTGCTTACATGTGTTCTTCAGCTATGCTCTAACGTGTTCTTCAGCTATGCTCTAACGTGTTCTTCAGCAATGCTCAAACTTGTTCTTCAGCTGTGCTTACATGTGTTCTTCAGCTATGCTCTAACGTGTTCTTCAGCTATGCTCTAACGTGTTCTTCAGCTATGCTCTAACGTGTTCTTCAGCTATGCTCTAACGTGTTCTTCAGCTATGCTCTAACGTGTTCTTCAGCTATGCTCTAACGTGTTCTTCAGCTATGCTCTAACGTGTTCTTCAGCTATGCTCTAACGTGTTCTTCAGCTATGCTCTAACGTGTTCTTCAGCTATGCTCTAACGTGTTCTTCAGCTATGCTCTAACGTGTTCTTCAGCTATGCTCTAACGTGTTCTTCAGCTATGCTCTAACGTGTTCTTCAGCCATGCTCAAACTTGTTCTTTAACGTTAGAGGACACTCATCGAAATGTGGTCTCCAGCAATGGCGGTCACGTAGAGCATATTATATACTTCTTTGCGTTGATCTGCTGTAAACTCCGGCGGCGGCTGTTCGTCAACCTCTGGTCTTTAGTCTTGTTCCAGAACCTAAGAATTGCGTGCACATCCGTTTTACACAACTCACTTATTGATATGCAGACTTTTGATGCCCGTCCTCAGGCAGATGCACTCTGACTTCGAAATAAATCCCCAGTTACTCTTACGTCATGCTTGCTAGGGTGGCAGTGGGTCTGTTCTAGTTTTCACCCACGACTGGACCCTGGAACCCATTAGAGTAAGCATACATAAATAAACATCGTTTTCATTTTTAAAAAAAAATATATAAATATACAAATCCCCAATGTATGGGAACTAATGGGGCACTCTGTAGTCTGCGGAAGTGACGTATAGAGATTGGAACGTAAAGCCAACCCACTGATGCGACCAACAGTCGTACCCAAAGCGGAGGCTGGGGTCTAATTTTTATCAGGGAGCCGAACTACCGCCTCCCATCCATAGTTAAAGTGAAATTTATGTATGTAAGATGTACCCCACCAGGACATTATACAAAGCGATAAACATCCGGTGACACAAAGTGCCACCATGTGGATAAGGATCACCCGTGGAAAATTCCTAGAAACCCGGTTCAACCGTTAGGCCATATTTATTGCCCGGCTAAATTTAGGGAACCCGGCAGAAGCCAGAGTGGGGCTTCGAAAAACGAAAAATCGTATCCCACATGGGACGGCTCAGTTTGTAAAGTGAAACATGACTAAAGGTGCATTTTAACCAAGTGTATACGTTCTCTCGCAATCCAACGTACCGCGATCGAAACCCACTGCTGGTTTCGTGGATTTTTATCATGGTATGAGGTGTCGCAAATTGGTACCGGGATGGCTGTCCTAGGAAAGTAAAGAAGGCCAGCGTAATACTGAGCACAGTACCCACCTAATGTCGATTAAAAAGTAAAGTAAAGTAAAGATCCCTTTTCACGCCTTTTGGCGCATCAGGCATATGGGCAGAGCGTCCCATATTTTTACAGACCATCAGCACTCTGTGGGTAATGTGGTCAGCATTACGCCAGCTGTTTTTACTTTCACAAGTAAATCCTGGTACCCATTTTAGGCTGGGTCGAACTGCGACGTCCCATACCACGATAAAAATCCACGCAGCCTGCAGTGGGTTTCGATCGCGGTATGCTGGCTTACGAGTCGGACTCGCAACGCCTGAGCCACGGGCGCCGCTCTAATGTCGATTGGTCTGTAAAAATATGGGACGCTCTTCCCATATACCCGATGCACCTAAGGCGTGAAAAGGGATCTTTACTTTCTTTTTTATACGTTCTCTTTTTGCCGTTGTATTTATACATATTATTTCAGATATAGTATTATATTTATTTACCTCTTGAGACATGTTATTAATAATAAACGCCGATTCTGACCTCTAGGTGTCTTATAGACAGAGTTAGTTATACATGTGTGCAGGCTTGATGAATTTAGGAGAGGAGTGGATCAAAGTGTCCGAGCAAGTTTTTAGAGTTTTGTAGAGTTCTTATTACTTTAGGTTGTGAGTGCTGGGACTGGCCAGTTGATGCTGCAAAATCAACAAATGATTAATGACAATTCCCGCACAGGTTATCTATATAAATGGCTCTGTGTTGAGGGGCAGACGACGTAAATTTGGGTACATAGCAACAGCTAACGGATGTTGCCTAGCACAGCAAAGCCTGGCAAAGAATATCATAACTTCCAGTTTGAGACTAGAGGCGAAGGTGGTCACTGCTGCGTTCTGTTGGAATGAGAATACTACAAGGGCTGCATACCATCAGGGTTGATAATGAATGCAAGGCAATTTTACGAAGGATAACGCAACTCTTTAAGTCCTGAAATACTGTTATGTTAACATTTTTTGTTTTCTTTTTTTTTCCTGTGATTGTGGAATTTGAAGTGACAATTGTCGAGTCTCATTTATTTGTTACTTCACGATCTAGGAAACACGTCAAGCATTTATTAATTCTACCTGTCATTAAAAAAAAAAAACTAATTCTCAACACCACCCTGCTCCAAGTGTCGCTATAGCTTCTCCTGCCCAATGTTGATTTATTTCTGAACCTATTAGAAAGAAACTTTGATTACTAAGAGCAAAATTTTTTTAGAATAGAGCAAGATTATATATATATATATATATATATATATATATATATATATATATATATATATATATATATATATATATATATATATATATGTATAAATATATTTATTTGTGTGTATATATATATGCATATATATATATTTATATATATGCATATATATTTATGTATAAATATATATATTTGTGTGTATATATACGTACATATATATATATATATATATATATATATATATATATATATATATATATATATATATATATATATAGTCTGGTGTAATGAAAAGTAAAGTTCCTTGTATATGTATGATGTGGTCAGCATGCCTCCGGCCGCCTTTACTTCCTCGAACTTTACCTGGTACCCATTTAAGACGGGGTTGACCTGGATGGCGAGGTCAAGTCTGAAAATAATCCAGGCACCATGCGTATTCGAACACAAGACCTTCGAATCCGCAGGCGAGAGTCTACTCGCTACACCACGGCTGCTCAATTTCGAGTTGTAAAGGTGCATGAAAACCTTCATCGATCGCGATGCTGTTTCATACAAAACAATACACAAACCAAGGCCATGGGCACAACAAATTGTAAGCATATTTTCCCAGCTGCCTGTCCGTAGATAGATATAAATGTGGGGGAAATCACAGCGTGCTGCTTCATGCTGCCGTGAAGTGTCCAAGGCCACACATGCTCCATTCTACTTGTGCACTTCTGTGACATCGTTTTTGGGGCGTCTTATATTCTCATAGATACATTGTCTGTCTGTCTGTCTGTCTGTCTGTCTGTCTGTCTGTCTGTCTGTCTGTCTGTCTGTCTGTCTGTCTGTCTGTCTGTCTGTCTGTCTGTCTGTCTGTCTGTCTGTCTGTCTGTCTGTCTGTCTGTCTGTCTGTCTGTCTGTCTGTCTGTCTGTCTGTCTGTCTGTCTGTCTGTCTGTCTGTCTGTCTGTCTGTCTGTCTGTCTGTCTGTCTGCCTGCCTGCCTGCCTGCCTGCCTGCCTGTCTGCCTGCCTGCCTGCCTACCTGCTGTTGTCTGTCTGTCCTGCCTGCCTGCCTGTCTGTCTGTCTGCTGTCTGTCAGCCGGTCTGTCTGTCTGTCTGTCTGTCTGTCTGTCAGTCAGTCTGTCGCTCTCCTTCTCTCTCTTTCTGTGTCTGTCTATCGATCGCTCTCTCTCTCTCTCTTACTCTCTTTCTCTCTCTCTCTCTCTCTCTCTCTCTCTCTCTCTCTCTCTCTCTCTCTCTCTCTGTGTGTGTGTGTGTCTCTTGTCAGGCTAACTCATGTCAATAAATGGATATAATCTGTGATATGAAATTTCACTTTCCTTTCTTCTTTTCCTGATTCTGAGAGAGTCACTGTGAGTGAAGTTGTAATAAAAAAAAAAGTAAAGGACCGGTTACCACACCATCCGGCGTATTGGGGCATGTAGGACTAGACCTATATTTTATAGACCAATCAGTACTTGGCGGTTGATATGGTCAGCATCTCGCCGGTCGCCTTTGCTTCTCAGTAGTGCACATGGTACCAGCTTAAGGCTGAGTCGACCTGGGAGCCAAATCATTTTTAAAATAGAAAATCTGGCTCCGTCAGGACCCGAACCTACGACCTCCCTATTCGCTGGCAAGCGTCTAGTAGCTAGGCCAGGGTGACTGCCACATTCACTGCAATTGGGGATAATAAAGTCAATCGATCGATCGATCAGTTTGTTTCCTCGGGGCTGCCATCAAAGGGTTTACCAGACCTTTCTGAGATTTACGTAATCTTAGACTGGATGGCAAGCCAACAAAGCAGATCCAGGCATGCCATTGAACTCTAAAGAAGTGATAGGTAGAGGCCAAAGTCAGTGTTAGCACAAGGTCAGGTAGTTAAATTGTGGACGCACTGGATGGTTGTTTGCTAAGTCGAAGTCAGCTTGGAATGTGCAGCACAATGAAAGGTTATAACTGACATTTGTATCACAGATCTGTCGCGTCTGTGGCTTAGGCGTTGCGAACTCGCTTCGTAATGCCGGGTGCCGGGTTAGATATCAGCTGCAGACGATTTTTCTTGCGTTTGTTTCGTCAGTGGTACCGAGAGCCGACTGTCTAGAAGCACTGGAAAACTACTAGAGGTAAATTTGCATTGAAAAACCACAACAGCCAAAAAATGCTGGGTTTGGTTCTGAAGCGTCCTTCAAAGGATACGCCAGTAACTGATCATAGATCAACCAGAATGGAAATCAGTGACTGTCCCGGGAAGTTAAGTGGCCTTGATCAGGTGAAAATGACATCATTGCCAGAGACGAATTTAAAAAGAAAAGTATCCTTCACTCACTCTATGCAGTTATCATGAGAATGGTTCTAGAAGTCTTATAAGAGCTGCAGGAGTAACAAGAAAATAACTGAAAAGTAAAAAAAAATATATTATTAAAAAATATGAAGAATTTTATGACCGAAACCAGTCACAAAACTTAATAAAGAGACACGTATGAGATTCTCTTGCAACCTTACGAGAATGCTTTAGTGTTAACTGCCACAATGTGCCACAGACAAGAAATATGGTATACACAGAGCTGGGGGAGAAAACAATCAAAAGGTGGAAGATGCCATCAAGAACAGCCTTAAAGAAATGAAGTTCAACTTTTAACCCCTCTACTGGTCACCTGTTAGAAGCAGTTCGTGTTATCAGGGGGAAAATACACGCATTTTCAATTGTATAGTATAGATTATATACGTAATATATATATATATATATATATATATAGGGCTGTACCGAATAGTGATTTTTACTTTTCGGCCGAATACGAATAACGGGACCAGGGACCAACTATACGAACGAATCATCATCATCAGGTGCCTTGCCGACTGGCGTGGGCGAATATGCCTCGCCACAATCTGCGATCTCTTGCAGGATGTATTAGCTCGTGTGCTGACACACCTGCATGCCATGCAACAAGACTGTCAAGAATCTTCTCTCGTTGTCTTCCTCTATCCCTCCTTCCACAGATCTTTCCAGTGGTCACCACATGTTCCTATTTCCCTCTTCTCATAACATGGCCGGAAAATAATAAATGTTTCCTTCTGATGTCTGTGATTAATTGCCTTTGGGTTCCCGCCTCTTTAAAAACCTCTTGGTTGCTGTTTTTTTTTTTTTTTAACTGTCTAAGGTATTTTAAGAATTGTTGTGTAAAACCACACCTCTGAGGCCACACTAATTTAAAAGAAAACGGTGCCGATTTTATGTTTGGTTGTCTTTGATGAAATTGGTGAAAGTTTTCGGATGAATTTGACATTATATCCTTTTCCCCCCCAGAAATTCTCTTCATCATGAATGACCCTCCCTGAAGAGATTTAGCTCGGCGTTTAAAGATTTCTCAACCTTCATGCACAAAATCATAACAGTTGCATTACAGATAACTCTTTAATTTGGACGGAACCAAACAGCAGTTAGGAACACTTCTATGCCATTTAACGTATTGTCCTTTCGGTGCCTGTTCGTTCCCAATCGAAACAAAACCAAACAGGAATGAATACAGCCAAATTCGCATTTAAATCATCGTTCGCTCGACCGTTCGTTCGATGTAATTCAAACGCACTTTCATAATCTCGTTACTATATCTTCAAATTTTTAGCCCACTGCGGTTGGCATTTTATGCAGTAAGATAAACTTTGAGTGTGAAACAAGGAAAAGAAAATTCATTTGGACAGTGGCGAGGAAAGACAAATTACATTTAAACTTTTCAGTATCTTCATGCCTTATTTAATAATGTCACAATTTATAGCCGACTTTTCTTGATTTTCGCTGCGGTACCCATGGCATGTGTACCCAGTTTGAGAACCTCTTCTGTTATGCCTCGGTCGTTTCAGCAGGCAAAGACCTTGCCAGATGCTGTACCACGCAACCGGGTCGCAGTTTCCCCCGCTACGACAGACTAATGTAACAGAAACTATTGTGTTAATGAAAGAGTTATTTCAGTCCATCGCAGTGTATGCAGAAACGGTTGTAAGGTAACAACTATTCGTATTCGGTCCGACTGCAAGTATTCGGCCGAAAACCGAATAGTTATTAGGTCCACTATTTTCGTACACCCCATATATATATATATATATATATTGCAGACAGGTTCATGACGCAGAATCTGACAAGAAGCAATATTTTTGCCAAGGCAACAGATGTCCCGAAATCTTATACTCTCATTGTGGAAGACTTATTAACGGGAGCGAGTCTTGCTATCCCATTACCGTGAGATGCTATTCCCATGCCTCATAACAGTATAATTATGAGAATATTACAGACCAGTGTCTTTGCCTAGCTTCCTTATAAAAAAAAAAAAAAAAAACTATGGAAAGAAAGAAAGGTGTCAACAAGAGAGATATTTCTGTGTATGTATATATACATGTATATTCTCACCGAAAGCCACAGTTCTTTAATGTTGATATATTTTTGGTATTTAAACCATTTCATGCCTGAAACATTTATTCTATGTTTTCTGTACACATTCTTTGTGCTTTCCTGTCATTTACTATCAGCTTCATCATCAAGTATTATGACGACTAGCTTCTATTATAGCGATCACCAGCAATGATAATCTATTCAGTAGACCAAAGACTTTCATAAGCCTCCACTCACTCTTCCGCTGTCTCTTGTGTCATAAATCTTGTCAGCTGTCATGGCATATGCCAGTCTTTCTCCTGTTATGGCGACGACAGGTTTTTCTCCTGTTTGTGATAAATGACTTCTTTGTCTAAGCCTCTTGAAATATATTTAGGTGATTTATGCCTGCTGTCTCAGATGTTGACTCCTTTCTAAGGAAAATCCACATCTCCTAAGTTTCAAATTGTGTGTGTGTGTGTGTGTGTGTGTGTGTGTGTGTGTGTGGGTGTGTGTGTGTGCATAGACGCTTTTTTATTATTGGTTCAGGACATCGTCATCGTCCCTATCATCAGCATTATTATCATCATCAGCGTGATCATCACTCTCATCTTGGTCCAAGTTGGCCTTAATCCTACTTTTCTTCCATCAATCTTGTCAGCCGCTCTCAGACATGTTCACATGAGCAACGATATCTTCAAACGCTCGATTTAACATTAGATCAATAATTAATTCTCTGTTAGTGACAGGTGTGCATTCTTGCAAGGCTCCTTTTGGGGATGAGAGGGAGGGGGGAGGGGTGGGAGAAGGCCTTTTGCCTAATGAACTTTTTGCTTGCCATTTTAATTTTCTTATTTAAATCCGTGAGACGTCTGACTGCGATAGTGGAGTGGTTAGACTCTTACTCGCCAGCGCGAATTGTGTGGGTTTATTACCGCATCAAAATGGATTTTGAAAGTGATACTGACACCAGCCTCTCCCCCCCCCCCACCTCCCCTAAAGTTGAGAATGTTACGGATGTTGAGCTAAAGTCGGTAGAACAAAGCGTCATAGATTGAGATGCAGGGAGGGGTAAATCTAGAATGGAATAAGGATTGCGTTGAACAATAAGATATTTGCAAATTTGTCTTCAGCCAAGAGTTTCAGAAAATGCACATGAAATATAATTGATGACAAAAACGGTAATTTTACCCATCTTGTGCCGATTGGTCTATAAAATATAGTCTAGCCCAATATGCCTTATACGTCTAAATGCGTGGAAAAGAGTTCCTTTACTTACAACACTGGTCTCGAAATTGCTTGCACTTAGTGAAGAATGTTTTTCTCAACGCGAGCATTATTGCTAATCACAACTTTGGCCTATGGTTTCCCTGCTTTCCTCTATTAAAACAGGATTACTTCTTCTTCTTCTTCTTCTTCTCCTTCTTCTTCATCATCATCATCATCTTCTTCTTCTTCTTCTTCTTCTTCTTCTTCTTCTTCTTCTTCTTTTTCTTCTTCTTCTTCTTCTTCTTCTTCTTCTTCTTCTTCTTCTTCTTCATCTTCTTCTTCTTCTTCTTCTTCTTCTTCTTCTTCTTCTTCTTCTTCTTCTTCTTCTTCTTCTTCTTCTTCTTCTTCTTCTTCTTCTTCTTCTTCTTGTTCTTCTTCTTCTTCTTCTGGACTGTAGTCGTCTTTCTGAACATGGGTGTTGTGTTCACATCCGTTTTACAAATCTGGCATATTTGTATGCAGCCTGTTGATTCGTTGTCCCACAGTCAGATACACTCCGACTTCGAAGGATGTCCCCCTACTAGCCGACTCCTGCGTCCTGCTTGTTAGGGAGGTAGTGTGTTTATTCTTGTTTAGGCAACAAGAGCCCCTGAACCCACAAAGGGTCTCGTCATTTTAAATTACTGGTTCATTTCTGCTTATTTTCTTGAAAATCAATACCGATTAATGAGGATTTTATAATAGAACACCTCGGTAAAATCCAAGGTGCTCCGATTTCTGCCTCATATGATGCCTACGCGTAAAATGATTGTTAAGAACTGTTCTGTTTTGGGTAATCAAACGTACTGTGCCGTTTGTGAAATATACTTTTCCTGCAGCTCCAAGCTGCACCCCTTCATGTCCACTAACCTGTAACAGGGATACGGAATCAAAACCTTTAACTGTATTCGTCTTTTCGGTAAATGCTATGCATGGCATTAACAACATTGCCTCTGTCCAATACCGAACTAGCCATAGCAACCACGGTCGTGCAGACCCTCATTGCATCGAAAACACACCTGTCAAAGAGAAAGGATAGGACAGCCATTCGCGAAGTGCTTAGCACTGGTTCATTCTTATCCGGTGAAGCCAGACTGGATTTACTTGTGCGTATTCATTGAAACATTAAGTATGTATGCATGTGTGAACTCGTAAGCATCCAATCATATCAATGCCCTCGTTACAGGCAGTTTCCATTGTGAGGCTTCTTGTTGTAACAAGAATGACACTATTCATCTCCTTGACGTTTTCCCGCTTGAGCTCCCTGAGAACGCCCATGTACTTCCCTTGCCATGATCCATTTGTGTAAACTACAGCATCACATGCATCTGTGTTCTCATTAATCAGCGTCCTGACTAACGTGTCTGCTACGTCTGTGCTCCCTGCAGCTTCTGCCAAGTGTGACAAGGACTGTAATGTTAATGTTTAGCACAGCAGACATGGGTATCCATTTAATATAAATAGGAACTTTAAAAATGCAGTAATCTCTGGGGTTTTACCCATAGCACGATTCAGATCGCTAGTTCCCAATGCAAACCCAAGTTTCCGAACGTTACCTTACCTGTTATGGCAACTGTACGAGACTTGCACTGTTCAAAGAAACACTAAACTTTTCTTCTTTCTCCTTCTTCTTCCTTCTCCACCTCCTTCTTCTTCTTCTTCTCCTCCTTCTTCTTCTTCTTCTTCTTCTTCTTCTTCTTCTTCTTCTTCTTCTTCTTCTTCTTCTTCTCCTTCTTCTTCTTCTTCTTCTTCTTCTTCTTCTTCTTCTTCTTCTTCTTCTTCTTCTTCTTCTTCTTCTTCCCCTTCTTCTTCTTTTTCTTCTTCTTTTTCTTCTTCTTTTTCTTCTTCTTCTTTTGTCGTCTCGCTGATACCAGGTTGTAGCCCCGTCAATTGATTTTCTGTATTTGTATTGCTCTTTTCGGGTGGCTTGGGTTCAACTTTTTTGCAGATTTCGGCTACACTATTTATCCACCTCTTTCTAAGTCTTCATCCTGACTTCCTCTTAGATGTTCTTCTCTGAAATATCTCGCATGCATCTTGGCCTGGATGCATTCTCACTTCATTCATTTTCTGTCACTGAATAATTACTGAAAGTAAATTTGCCTAGCAAAGCTAGAAAGAGATATAAATTAAAAGTAATTGCGCTAACCTACCAAAAATAATTTGGGGAAGAAAGGGTCGAATAGGGGGAGGGGGGAGGGAATGGGGTCCATGGACTAGGGGATGTGGAATCAAGGGGCCTAAGCCATGATTACCTGTGCAGCAATATAATTATTATAATAATGTGCTGAATGATAATTAAGTGTATGTATAACAATGCATTTGAATATGAAACTTATAAACTGATACGTAAGAATAAAAAAGAACTTGTTATACTGATTAGAACGGCCAGTGAGAAGGGGGAAGGGGGCGGATTCTAGAACCGTTTACAGATTTTAGAGAGGACGGAGAACTCACCTAACACAATTTTTTTTCTGTGTTTTTGTTGTTGTTGTTGGGAAAGGGGGAAAGGAAAGGAAAAAGGGGGGGGGGGGGGGGGTCGGGGAGGGAAGAGAACATGGTAAGGAGCCCTTAGCGTTCCGTCGCCCTTGATGCTTGAGTTCATCTGGGGCATCCAGATGAGGACCTGTCACTAACCTGTGTTGTTTCTAACTATTTTAGTAGGAATTTAAAAATCTCACCGGCACGTTGTATTTGAAAACGATTCAACATTCTTCCTGCTTGCTCTTGTCTACCTGGACACGTCCGTTTCTGTGTCATGTTCTTGCTGGGTGTAGTTTTAAACATTGTGTGCTGTTATGTGTTGTTACCAGACTTATAATAAGTCCTCATATTTGTTTCCGAAAAGTTATCATGATTTGTCGGTGGCTGTATCTTGTCTTCGCCAATTTTATGGTTTCCAGTATTTACTGCACAGGTAAGGTTGTAATCATTAATGACGTGTGTCTGTTTGTCTTTGTGAAAAAGCTGTATTAGAAAAGCTTTCATCCGGTGGTGTAGTTTTTCCAGTACGCCACCACTGTACTTTCAGATGCAAACGTCCCTTAAAAGGACACTATTCACCGTTTTGAATTTGTTTTATTGAAAATAAATGTGTTATACTTTTATCACAGCAAACAATAACGATGTTTGTAATGATGACGGTGATGATAATGTCACAATGAGGATGCCGATGATAAATTAGACAGTTGCTTGGTATCAAATCAAGAAACTAATTCCCCCCTTTCCCAAAGAAGCCCTCGGATCTAAACATTCATTACATTTTTTTTTTCTTCTCAAAAAATGAAAAGAAGTAAAGTAATGCCTACTTGATAGTGAAAGGGTTTAATTGAGCGTGCAAGAAAACAGGAGAATTGTGAGAATTGTGAGTAAAGATTGTCCCAGCCAGGAAGGGGCGTCATTACAAAGTTAGCATTAGGAAGCTAAATACCCCCCACCCCCCCCCGCGCCCTCCCCCTCATAAATAAAGAAATCGTTTGTAAGTAGGTCGAAGAAGGAGGGGACGCCCTCTGCCCCATCCTCAGCTATGTTCTTCTCACCTACAGTCTATTACCAGTAAAAAAAAGAAAGGCAACAAAAGACATCTCTGTCGAACACCTGTTTATTTCAAATATACCTGCTGGCTTTCCCTCATAAAGGACTCGACATTTCATGTCCTAATAATTTGTTGCTCTTACTAAGTTAATAATTTGTGTGTGGAATTCCATAGTGCCATATAATTTCTAGAGAGATTCCCTTTCAATACTGTCGCAAACTTTTTCAAGTGTGACGTGACGCGGTGGATTAAATGTTTATAAGTTGAGTAGGGATGTTCCTCTCAACACATTCCCTCCACCAGATTAACTGAACTAAAATCTGAGCTATGTTGCTCTCAGACAAAGTCCTGGATACCCAAGAAAACAGCCATATTGGCTCGTTAAGTACATTAACATTAGCTGAACTTGGTACCACACAAGAGAAGGACAAGGAATTTTAGATGTCTATCATTATATTTAATGGATTATTAGACAGGGCAAATGATTCCTCCGTCTTCTAACTTCTCCCCGGTGTTATTATGAATAATTAAAGATTATCATATTAATTGAGCTCCCACCAAATGGTATTCTATCTTAACAGTTTAATTAAACATGTAAGAACAGACATTTGGAATTACAAAAACTGATGCAGGGATAAAACTTGGACATACAGCTTTATTTTCTAACAATGAACTTCCCAGTTTGTTTATTTAACACAAACAGTGGACTGGTTAAGGTGATGATAGTGATAGCTTCAGCGAGAAAACAGCTCCGGGGTTTAGAGTGGTGTGATGGAATGATGGTGATATGTTTAACTTACAAAAGATGTTAACTTAACTTATAAGCCTCTGACAGCCGTGAGGAACTGTCAAGCTTGTCCACACGCTTCCTTGCCTGTTTTCTGCCTGTTTCAGCTTATTTCTCCAACTTCATTTCCACCTCGTTCTCCACCTCGTTCCCCACCATCCGTTCCCGAGCTGGCCGAGTCTAACACAATGTAGTCTCCTTCATTGGAACATGATTCGTCACATGCGGCGCTGGGAACTGTCAATCATCAATCGCCAAACCAGAAATCCGACCGTTAAAATACCTCACGTCGACCTGTGTTTTTGCCTTGCTACTGCGATGTGACGGGAAAATTCCAAAGGCTCGAAGTATAACAATCTTAACTGTCTCGCAAGGTTAAACCTCCTCCCTTTACTCGCTTCTACCCAACCCTCAAGACGATGACTTAAGCCACGCCTCTGAAGTACCGATCAGATCTAATTAGCTAACAAGTTGCCTGTCCAGTTCAATTCTGGACTAACATCCCTAGAGCAAAAATCTTAAGTGACCCCAATCTAGTTTACAACGAAATCTACTGGCGGGCGGGTGTGTTAAAAGACGGTGCAGTTTCGGTGAAAAGCCGGTGTGGTTTCCTAACTTGACCAGATCAAACATTCCTAATTGGCTAAACACCTGTTCTCCGGAGAATTACACTGACGTGCGTACTCCAGCCTCTGGTCGCCACAATCTCTACTAGTCAACTCTCAGTTCCTCTGATCTAGAAATTTCAAAGCAGCCCCTCAGTCTGAACCAGCGGGCTGTATTACGTAGTGTTATGTAATTTTAAACAAAGCGCAGTGGCTTTGTCTCGGAGAACGACTGGAAACAATTAAATCAATTTGGTTTAAAGTAATATTCGGGTGTAAAGGGCCGAGTACATATAATCCTCTCTCTTCGAACTAGATAGAACTTATTACGGACGTACTACTTCTGGAACCACTGAGATCGTTTTCGTGACAGGCCCTCCGTTGAAGTTGAGTCGTTAGCCAGCTAGGAGACCAATGCTACGACACTCAGTGAGTTCCCAAGAAGGTCTAGTACCCCGGTCAGCTGCGCAGTATTGTTCCCAGTATTCCTGTTGCCATTATTCCTTGTGGAATCGTGATGTCCCTGCATCGGTGTACAATCACCATTGTTCCTTCATTCCAGACTAAGTCCTTAGTCCTAGAAATCATGCGGGTCTTCCGAGCAGCCGCTCAGGAATATCCATTTATCTGGAGGTTTTCTTCTTCCGCAGGTTACGAAATGATCTCCCCTTCAACAATGGGATTCCCTCGACATCGTCATTGACTGACACTCTCTGTCCATTTCCTCACTTCGCCACGCCCCTATTTGCAATAGGGAGGGCCTGAAGTGCTCGCTGCCGAAAAGGTCTTGAGTTGATATTGCGGGTGGACTCTCTTTCCCTACTCCGCAGATCCTGGAAAAATCTTTCACAAATCTCCTCTTAAACACGCAGGATATATTCACTCATAGTGATAGCATGCAGTGAGTGCAACTGACCTCGGACAATTTCTTGTAAAGGAGTGTCCACTTGTTTGTCCTCCTCGGTGCATCCACTGTCTGGTACCTTGAAAAATTGTCCAGGGCGGGAATGCTATTTCATTAGATCAGTCCAGAATCAGAGCACGAACTTCACGTCAGGGGGTCGGTACAGTCAATCATTAGGAAAATCAGTGTTCTCTGCAGACAGTAAGTGGACTTTTCGAATGAAGTTTACACGATCAGCTGAGATACCCCTGTCACTCTTCCCGAAGCGAAGGAGTACTACAAGGACCGAGTTTGGGTTCCCCTACTACTCATGGTTGTTCGCTTCAGGTCTTCATCAGAAGTATCCTGTCGTCAAGAGTACAGGATAGAGACAATTTGTCTCCTGCACACAAAAATACTTTTTCTTCTTTAATGGCAAACTTTTCTGTTTCCTATCGAGTGGGGGGACTTGCGCAATGTCCCGTTTACTCATTGTTTTAAGGGGGTCCAGAACTTAAAAAACATCCTCCTTATCGACTCCGCCCTGGTCGCTTTACATCAAGTCAGTGAAAAAAAAAGGGGATTTGTTGCGCCTCCAGTCAAAAACTTTGGGGGAAAAACAAACTAACTATTTCTTTTTGTATGCAACATCAGGGAAATAGGGGAACCCCGGGTTAGGTTTTTCCCCCTTATTGCTTTTCTTCCTCTTGTTTTAAAGGACCCAAAGGGGTAGGGAGTGGGTAATCTTGCCCCTCCCATTTAAGGCGGTGTGCCTCGACCGTAGTCGACGGTAGAACGTTATCACCTTTTTGATTAGGGGGTGGCCCCCCAAAACATTA
>CAJHNH020002158.1:54980-94980 GCA_905116865.2 Candidula unifasciata
CATGTGTGTACAGTTGATTCTGAAGCCATCAGAAGGCAGCAGTGATTACCTCCACGTCCATTCTCAAACTAGACGTTGTGATATCATATGCCAGGCTTTTTTGCACTAAGCGACGTCCATTCTCCTTCGCTATGAACTCCCATGCACTTCGTTTGCCCCTCAACACAGAGCATCTGTATATACACTCACATCACTTGAGCAGGATTTGTCATGAGTCATTTGTTGAACTTCTGATTCTGCAGCACCAGCTGGCCAATCCCTGCACTCATGTCCCAAAGTGATTAGAACCCTACACAAATCTGAAACCTGGTCGCACACTTTGACCCACTCCTCTCCTTGCCTAAATTTATCAAGCCTGCACACACTTCCAATTGCGTCTTTAGCTAGCGCCATCCATGATTTTCCTCTTTTCAGTCTGTGACCCTTAGCTAAATTCAGGGCTTCATGAAGGAGGTGCCTCTTGTCCGCAATTACTCCGAGATATGACTTTGCTTGCATAACTGTGAGCCTATTTGCAATAGTAGGCAGTGCAAGTATATATCGCACACAATACCGGGGTATCTCTGGTACATCCTAGAATTAGCCGCATGGCTTCATTCTGTATGCGTTCAAGTTTCATCAGCATGCCATGTCCATAATATATCACCGACATGATCTCATGCTGGAACATTGTGGACAACATTCTTTGTTCCATGTCCATTGCTGTCATAATCTTGGAAGCATTAATTCCTTTTTCGCATTTCATCACAACTGCTTCCACTTGATTCCTATAGGACAGGCTTCTATCGAAAGTGATACCCAGATACCTCAGTTTGCTTTCTCTTTTGATGTTAATATTATTAACTGTGCGTTTTGAACATAATCTCTTACAATTATATTGTCCAGAGAGCACCAAAAAACAGCCGCCTTTTCTGAGTTGATGACAGCACCCATTTCTGCACACCAATCAGTCACTTTGTCTACGGTTGCCTGTAGCTCGTGAACTATCCGTCGCCTATCTCACCCCTTCCTATATGCAAGAATATCACCGGCAATTGTCAATATTCTTCTGACACCTGGTGATTGAAGCTCTGCAATCTTGCTTGTATACACATTAAAGAGCACTGGTGAAAATGCAGAACCCTCGGGTAGTCCCGGAGCAATATTACATGGTTCTGTGGTTTATATGAGGTGGACAAAAACGTCTGCATACAGTTTCGCACCACAACAATACTGTATCTTGATGATTCAACCAGTTGCAGAGACGGGCACGAAAATAGCCTTCGTTATATCTCAGACGCAGTTGGTTGTCCGACTTACGGAGTCTTATCTAAATGTAGGTTGGCGTATTTGAATGGAATTCATTAAGAGACCGAGAAATTAGTTTAAGAGGCCAGCGTGGGGTGGTGTGTTTGTATGTGTGTGTGTGGGGGGGGGGGGGGGGGGAAGGGGTGAGATCTCCCTTTTTATCTGCCTAACCCTCCTACCCCTTATTTTTCACTCGTTTTTGTTGTTTGTGTTTTTTCTTGCTCGTGTTCCTTCTTCTCCTCCACCACATACCTCCCCCCCCCCATCCCAGTTGCGTGTATTAGGTTGGGGTACCGGAATATAAGTATGTTTTGTCTTCTCTGTCTTCAGTTTTTGTTGATCTTCATTTATCTCAATAGTCTGGTTTTGATGCAGTCGATAAATGTATTTACATCTTTTGTTTCCTTTTTCTGGCCTAATTATATCTCTAGACATGGCTCTTCCGGAAGCAGTTAGGAGACATGTTAGAGCTACAATCATTATCATCATCAGTATCATCATGTGCTCTGTCAATTACCGTAGGCTGTCATGTTTTATCACTTCATACGATCACTTGCATCACGGATACGGTTAGTGATCTTGTCTCGACCAATCAATATAGCCAAGCCATCCAGTTATTTATCAATTTGCCTTCACTTTGTTTTCCCCCTTATTAACCGTGCCAATTGTGACAATGTTCTTTCGTCCAATCAATTATGTCTTCTTTTTTCTTTTTTTGGGAGCGGGGGGGGGGGGGGCGTGGTATTAATTACTATTGCTGTAGTATGCGCCTGAAGAGTTGAGTTGAGATGAGTGGAGTCAAGAATTGACATCATAGCACTTACGGCATTCCCATGCATGCTCCCCCCCTCATGTTTAGCAGCCAACGCAGAGTTTCAATACTGATGGTACTGGTCACAACCTGGTTATATCCGTCGTGCCTTTTGTCTGAATGTAGTGAGCCAGCTAAACCCTCTGGTTACACCCAGATGCCTCATTCTCTCCAGGCCATAATAATCTTCTATCTCTGCTGATTCCGTTGCTTGTTCCCAAAGGGTCTTGATCACTTCTGCCTTGTCATGTGTCAATTCACCACCCAGTGGTGCAGATCCAGCCAATCGGTTTGCCTGTTCATTACCCACCACTCCGGCATAGCCTGGAGAAAAGATCCAAAGTATGCTCACTACCCGTGACCTTTCCAGTGAAGCTTGCCACTCTGCTCGAACATGTATCCTCCCTGACGAGATACCTTTGAGTATTACATTGTCCTTAAGTGGGTCAAGTACAGCAACATAATTTCAGTTATCAGATATAAAGGTTAGTTGCGTATCCTTTACAGGACGTTGCATAACCAACCCCAACAGCCCCTGGCTGTTGTGTGGTTTTTCTAAGCAAAATTACGTCCAGTAGTTTGCCACTGCTTCTGGACGGTCGGCTTTCTTGATACCACTGTCTAAACCAACGCAAGGCGCATGGCATCCCGGCATAACAAAGCGTTCGCATCGACTTAGCCACAGAGCCAACTATCAGATATAGAGATTATAAAAGTACTCAATTTGCACAGGCGCATTTTTTTGGAGGGGGGGGGGGGGGGGGAGTCCACTTTCCTATCTGAAAATTCCATGCTTTAATAAAAGCATACAGCATCTATTTGCAATTTAAAAAAAAAGGTCATTTAGGCTAAACTCTTACCAAAACTTGAATTCACTTACAAAGGCGCCCAGGTCCATTAAATCTGCAATGATTACCTGAAAATGTCATGGAGACAACAATTCGGAGGTCTTCAAGGAGAAGTGGTCAAGGTCGATTGCCCCGCTTTCTGAAAATTGTGTGCTCGTCTCACTGCTGAGTCGTTCGGTTCACGAGTACGGTTCAGGACTGTTCTAATATTACTACTATTACTACAACCACCATCACCACTACTACTTCTCCTTCTACGAAAGCTTTAACAATAACATCATTATTAAAACAATAGCTACTACAACTACTTTTACCATTTACTACTACAAGAACTACTACTACTTCTTCTTTTTCTTCTTTTCCTCCTCCCCACATTCTTATTTTTCCTCTTCTTCTTCTTCTTCTTCTTATTTTTCTTCTTCTTCTTCTTCTTCTTCTGCTGCTGCTGCTGTTGCTGCTGTTTCGTCTGCTACAGATGTCAGCCGCCCCAATTCTCTGTGGCTGGCCTTCTTTATTCTAATTGACGACTGCAAGTGTCTGTAGGCCTGACTGCATATTTTTGCCTCCACCACATTCTGTATTTGGCCTGTCACTTAGTGTGATGAATTCAAATGTTCTGTGTATGTAGATTTTGTCTATGACATATAGACATATAGAGCTAGACGTAAATGACATATAGGGCTAGACGTAATGGACATATAGGGCTAGACGTAATGGACATATAGGACCAGACGTAAATGACATATAGAGCTAGACGTAATGGACATATAGGGCTAGACGTAATGGACATATAGGGCTAGACGTAATGGACATATAGGGCTAGACGTAATGGACATATAGTGCTAGACGTAATGGACATATAGGGCTAGACGTAAATGACATATAGAGCTAGACGTAATGGACATATAGGGCCAGACGTAATGGACATATAGGGCTAGACGTAATGGACATATAGGGCTAGACGTAATGGACATATAGGGCTAGACGTAATGGACATTTAGGGCTAGACGTAATTGACATATCGGGCTAGACATAATGGACATATAGGGCTAGACGTAATGGACAAATAGGGCTAGACGTAATGGATATATAGGGCTAGACGTTATGGGCATATAGGGCCAGACGTAATGGACATATAGGGCTAGACGTAATGGACATATAGGGCTATACGTAATAGACATATAGGGCTAGACGTAATGGACATATAGGGCTAGACTTAATGTAAATATAGGGCTAGACGTAATGGACATAAGGGCTAGACGTAATGGACATATAGGGCTAGACGTAATGGACATATAGGGCTAGACGTAAATGACTTATAGGGCTAGACGTAATGGACATATAGGGCCAAGCGCAATGGACATATAGGGCTAGACGTAATGGACATATAGGGTAAGACGTAATGGACATATAGGGCTAGACATAATGGACATAAGGGATAGACGTAATGGACATATCGGGCTAGACGTAATGGACATAAGGGCTAGACGTAATGGACATATAGGGCTAGACGTAATGGACATATAGGGCTAGACGTAAATGACTTATAGGGCTATACGTAATGGACATATAGGGCCAAGCGTAATGGACATTTAGGGCTAGACGTAATGGACATATAGGGTAAGACGTAATGGACATATAGGGCTAAACATAATGGACATAAGGGATAGACGTAATGGACATATCGGGTTAGACGTAATGGACATATAGGGCTAGACGTAATGGAAATATACGGCTAGACGTAATGGACATATAGGGCTAGACGTAATGGACATATAGGGCTAGACGTAATGGACATATAGGGCTAGACGTAATGGACATATAGCGCTAGACGTATTGGACATATAGGGCTAGACGTAATGGACATAAGGGCTAGACGTAATGGACATATAGGGCTAGACGTAATGGACATATAGGGCTAGACGTAATGGACATATAGGGCTAGACGTAATGGACATATAGGGCCAGACGTAATGGACATATAGGGCTAGACGTAATGGACATATAGGGCTAGACGTAATGGACATATAGGGCTAGACGTAATGGACAAATAGGGCTAGACGTAATGGACATATAGGGCTAGACGTTATGGGCATATAGGGCCAGACGTAATGGACATATAGGGCTAGACGTAATGGACATATAGGGCTATACGTAATAGACATATAGGGCTAGACGTAATGGACATATAGGGCTAGACGTAATGTGAATATAGGGCTAGACGTAATGGACATAAGGGCTAGACGTAATGGACATATAGGGCTAGACGTAATGGACATATAGGGCTAGACGTAAATGACTTATAGGGCTAGACGTAATGGACATATAGGGCCAAGCGCAATGGACATATAGGGCTAGACGTAATGGACATATAGGGTAACACGTAATGGACATATAGGGCTAGACATAATGGACATAAGGGATAGACGTAATGGACATATCGGGCTAGACGTAATGGACATATAGGGCTAGACGTAATGGACATATAGGGCTAGACGTAAATGACTTATAGGGCTATACGTAATGGACATATAGGGCCAAGCGTAATGGACATATAGGGCTAGACGTAATGGACATATAGGGTAAGACGTAATGGACATATAGGGCTAGACATAATGGACATAAGGGATAGACGTAATGGACATATCGGGCTAGACGTAATGGACATATAGGGCTAGACGTAATGGAAATATACGGCTAGACGTAATGGACATATAGGGCTAGACGTAATGGACATATAGGGCTAGACGTAATGGACATATAGGGCTAGACGTAATGGACATATAGCGCTAGACGTATTGGACATATAGGGCTAGACGTAATGGACATAAGGGCTAGACGTAATGGACATATAGGGCTAGACGTAATGGACATATAGGGCTAGACGTAATGGACATATAGGGCTAGACGTAATGGACATATAGGGCTAGACGTAATGGACATATAGTGCTAGACGTAATGGACATATAGGGCTAGACGTAAATGACATATAGAGCTAGACGTAATGGACATATGGGGCTAGACGTAATGGACAAATAGGGCTAGACGTAAAGGACATATAGGGCTAGACGTAATGGACATATAGGGCTAGACGTAATGGACATATAGGGCTAGACGTAATGGACATATAGGGCTAGACGTAATGGACATATAGGGCAAGACGTAATGGACATATAGCGCTAGACGTATTGGACATATAGGGCTAGACGTAATGGACATAAGGGCTAGACGTATTGGACATATAGGGCTAGACGTAATGGACATATAGGGCTAGACGTAATGGACATATAGGGCTAGACGTAATGGACATATAGGGCTAGACGTAATGGACATATAGTGCTAGACGTAATGGACATATAGGGCTAGACGTAAATGACATATAGAGCTAGACGTAATGGACACATGGGGCTAGACGTAATGGACAAATAGGGCTAGACGTAAAGGACATATAGGGCTAGACGTAATGGACATATAGGGCTAGACGTAATGGACATATAGGGCTAGACGTAATGGACATATAGGGCTAGACGTAAATGACATATAGAGCTAGACGTAATGGACATATGGGGCTAGACGTAATGGACAAATAGGGCTAGACGTAAAGGACATATAGGGCTAGACGTAATGGACATATAGGGCTAGACGTAATGGACATATAGGGCTAGACGTAATGGACATATAGGGCTAGACGTAATGGACATATAGGGCCAGACGTAATGGACATATAGGTCTAGACGTAATAGACATATAGGGCTAGACGTAATGGACATATAGGGCTAGACGTAATGGACATTTAGGGCTAGACGTAATGGACATATCGGGCTAGACATAATGGACATAAGGGATAGACGTAATGGACATATCGGGCTAAACGTAATGGACATATAGGGCTAGACGTAATGGACATATAGGGCTAGACGTAATGGACATATAGGGCTAGACGTAATGGACATATAGGGTTAGACGTAATGGACATAGAGGGCTAGACGTAATGGACATATAGGGCTAGACGTAATGGAGAATAGGGCTAGACGTAATGGAGATATAGGGCTAGACGTAATGGACATATAGGGCTAGACGTAATGGACATAAAGAGCTAGACGTAATGGACATATAGGGCTAGACGTAATGGACATATAGGGCTAGACGTAATGGACATATAGAGCTAGACGTAATGGACATATAGGGCTAGAGGTAATGGATATATAGAGCTAGACGTATTGGACATATAGGGCTAGACGTAATGGACATATAGGGCTAGACGTAATGGACATATAGGGCTAGACGTAATGGACATATAGAGCTAGACGTAATGGACATATAGAGCTAGACGTAATGGACATATAGAGCTAGACGTAATGGACATATAGAGCTAGACGTAATGGACAGATAGGGCTACACGTAATGAACATATAGGGCTAGACGTAATGGACATATAAAGCTAGACGTAATGGACATATAGGGCTAGACGTAATTGACATATAGGACTAGACGTATTGGACATATAGGGCTAGACGTAATGGACATATAAGACTAGACGTAATGGACATATAGGGTTAGAATTAATGGACATATAGGGCTAGACGTAATGGACATATAGGGCTAGACGTAATGGACATATAGGGCTAGACGTAATGGACATATAGGGCTAGACGTAATGGTCATATAGGGCTAGACGTAATGGACATATAGGGCTAGACGTAATGGACATAAAGAGCTAGACGTAATGGACATATAGGGCTAGACGTAATGGACATATAGGGCTAGACGTAATGGACATATAGAGCTAGACGTAATGGACATATAGGGCTAGACGTAATGGACATATAGAGCTAGACGTATTGGACATATAGGGCTAGACGTAATGGACATATAGGGCTAGACGTAATAGACATATAGAGCTAGACGTAATGGACATATAGAGCTAGACGTAATAGACATATAGAGCTAGACGTAATGGACATATAGAGCTAGACGTAATGGACATATAGGGCTAGACGTAATGGACATATAGGGCTAGACGTAATGGACATATAGGGCTAGACGTAATGGACATATAGGGCTAGACGTAATGGACATATAGGGCTAGACGTAATGGACATATAGGGCTAGACGTAATGGACATATAGGGCTAGACGTAATGGACATATAGGGCTAGACGTAATGGACATATAGGGCTAGACGTAATGGACATATAGGGCTAGACGTAATGGACATATAGGGCTAGACGTATATTTTATGGACCAATCGGTAGTTGGTGGGTGATGTGGTCAGCATCGATCTAGGTCGACGTGGGAGCCAACGCCATTTTTGAAGAAGAACAAAAAGGACCCGACCCCACGACCTTATGATTCGCAGGCGAGCGTCTAGCCGATACACCACAGCAGCTCCCATCCGGTGACTCATCCTCATCATTATCATGTGTCCTGCCAATTAGCTTAGGCGCTGATGCATCTCCACAGATCACAATCCCTGGTTTCCTGGAACAGCTCTGTTGATGATATCCCCCCATGCCATCGTTTCAGCCCATCCATCATCATCTTACTTTGTCTGCCTCTACCCCTCTTTCCACTAATCTTTCCAGTTGTCTCGATGTGTTTCAAATGCCTCTCTTCTGATTACGTGGCCAAAGAAGTGTTTGTACGATTAAAAAAAAATTATTTTAATGAAATCTAGGTCAGTCACAGATTTAATTTTTATTTTTTATTTTATTTTGGATTAAATAAATGTTTGATTTTTTCTAATAAACACATCACAATCACGCTGGCATCGTTATCTCGTAGCCACCACAGCGGCGATTAGAAACACTAGTCTAGTTTTTTTTTAAACCACATACTTAATATCGTTGAACACATTTGTAAACAGTGTCGTCCAAAACAATACGATGTCCCCTAGGTTTATGTCCGTTGGCTATTGAGTAACACACAAACACAGCCGGTCGACGGCCTCAAGGAGTTATCTAAATGTAGGCTGACTTATAACAGTGAATGGTATTCATTACCAGGACCAAGGATTGCATCTAATCTACCTCACGTTCTTGGTTTTGCAGTTGTCGTTGGCCTTCATCTGCTTCTCCATGTATCCTCGCCGTTGTCTTTCTGCGCCTCTTCCTCCTGCTCCTCATTCTTCTTCTTCTTCTTTTTCTTTTTCTTCTTTTTCTTTTTCTTCTTTTTCTTCTTCTTCTTCTTCTTCTTCTTCTTCTTCTTCTTCTTCTTCTTCTTCTTCTTCTTCTTCTTCTTCTTCTTCTTCTTCTTCTTCTTCTCTTCTTCTTTCTTCTTCTTCTTCTTCTTCTTCTTCTTCTTCTTCTTCTTCTTCTTCTTCTTCTTCTTCTTCTTCTTCTTCTTCTTCTTCTTCTTCTTCTTCTTCTTCTTCTTCTTTTTTCTGCTTCTTTGCAATTAATCCTTCTATGCAGTAATCATGACAATCTAAGAAACACAAAGAAATAAAATAGGACATGCATTGACAAAGCATGCGTGGCTTTTAATCCCTTAAAAAAATGTAACTCAATTTTAACATACGCCAATGAACGCTGGAGAACCACAAAAGACATGGAACGAAGTTAAATGCGTTCGAAATCAGATGCCGGGGGGAAATTGTGAATGCAACTTGGGAAGGACCTAATAGGGGTGAGAAAATAATAAAAATGTCTTAGCAAACACTAATGTCTGCAATTATACGACAGAGAAGATGGCGCTATACTGGACACATTCTAGGAAGAAACTAGCGTCCAGGAGAAACTCTAAAGCGAATGTTGGTGAGAGAGACCAAAGGTGTTTGACTAAATTCTATTCTTGATATCGAGGTGATCTCAGGGGGTAGAATGGAGTAGAGAAATAGACTGCGAGCCCTGCTTGACATATAAAGACACAACATGACAATGAATGAATGAATAAACGAATAAATAAATAAATAAATTAATTAATTAATTAATTAATTAATCACTTATTCAGTCATTTAATCTGTGATAAATAATAATGCATTGCACCTATCTGTCACAGACAACCGTTTTCACCCACTTAGCTGAGACACATCTTTTTGTTCTAACTAGTTATTAGGTGTAAAATAAATGTATGGGGCTGAAGAGTTAAATAGCAACCCCGTTGGGCAAATGGGCTTGACGTGTATCCAGCGTATATATTAAATAATTCATTCTCTTCCAGACAACCTTTACATGTCTCCAGTATGTACTTGGCGTCTTCTGTCATTGGCAAGTGAACAGCTCATTAGTCGTTTTTGTCTGAGAGCTTTCGTTCATTTTAGTCACAGCAATCTCAGAAGTTACCTGACATCCCTTTGACACGGCATATCGTGCCCCGGGGACACACCTGTGTTCTCTGAAGCATTCTTGTACAACTCTGCCAGTTCTATACAGATGTTAACTTATATAGCTATAGATGAAAGATGTGTTACTTTATGATGTTTTAGCTTGAGAACATGTTACTTTATAGCCAGCGAAGTTATTACTTCAAGTCTCTATAGCCTAGTAATATGTTATTTTAGCACAATAGCTTAGGAATTGGTTACTTTAATTAATCGTAGCCAAAAAATGTGTTATTTTAGCTCCCTATAGTCTAAGATGTTGTTACTTTAAAATCATAGGCTAAGAATATGCTACTTTAACACGGTATAACCTAAAATATGTTACTTTAATGGTGTATAACCTAAAAAGTTACCTCAAGTCGTTATAATCTAAATTTTTGAAACTTTGTAACTCCTTATAGTCTTATACATTATTAGTTTCTTCTTCTGCCTTTCTATCTCCCAATGGAGCATAGGCCCTCAACCAACTCACGCCAAGTCGTTCTATCCTTCGCCAATACATGGAGCTTTCCCCCTGTCCTACCCACCTTTCTAACTTCATTCTCCAGCTCTCTTCTCCGTGTATGTTTTTGGCCTTCCTTTATTCGTATGCCCCTGTGGGTTCCAATGCAGACATTCTAGTTATGCTGTTTTCCTGTTTTCTCATTGTGTGTCCTATCCATCGCCAGCGTCTTTTCCTCACCTCTTGGTCAACTGGAGCCTGTTTAGTTCTCTCCAAAAGCTCTACATTAGTTATTCTATCATACCATTTAATTCCCTCTATTCTGCACAGGCACCAGTTAATGTATGTCTGTAATTTATTAGTAATTGCCTTAGTTGTTCTCCATGTGTCGCCCCATACAAAAGTACTGATTTGACATTGGAATTAAAAATTTTTAGTTTAGTATTTCTTTTAATTTCTTTTGACCTCCACAAATCCCCTAATGCTATGAAAGCTCCTCTTGGCTTTTGTATTCTTATTTTAATATCTTTATCAGTTCCTCCATCTTTTTCTACATTACTGCCTAAATAGGTGTACGAATCCATATCTCGCAGTGGAGTGCCATTAAGAGAAACCACATTACTATTTGCCTGATTTATTCACATTATCTTTGTCTTTCCTTTATGGATTTTCAGACCAAGCTGCTGTTATCTCGCGTCAAGTATATTTAATTTATCCTGCATCTAATTCCGTGAATGGGACAGAAGAGAAATGTCATCAGCGAAGTCCAGATCATCAAGCTGTTTTTTAGGGGTCCACTAAATTCAATTCTTGGTGTTAGCGGTTACTGTTTTCATAGTCCAGTCTATAGCCAGTAAAATAAGAGAGGCGACAAAAGACATCCCTGTCGCACACCTTTTTTTTTTTTTTAAATATATATGTTAGCTTTCCTAATTAAGAACTCGACATTTCATGTCTTTATATGTTGCCTTTACTAAGTTAATAATTTTCTGTGGGATTCCATAGTGCCCCATCAATTTCCAGAGAGATTCCCTATCAGTGCTGTAAAATGCTTTTTCATAGTCTATAAATCCAATGTAAAGTGGTGAGTTCAGTTCAATGCTTTGCTCTATTATAATACGTAATGTCATTTGGTCAGTATAGGATCTGTTTGACCGAAAACCTGCCTGTTCATCTCTTAGCTTTTTATCAATAGCATCTTTTAATCTTTCCAAAATAATTATACTTAATATTTTTCCAGGAACTTACAGCAACATAATTCCACTATAGTTTTCAAACTCCTGTAGATCACCTTTTTTTTAGGCACACAAGATATCCTTCTCTCCAGTCTGCTGGTATTTCTTTGGTCTCCTAGACTTTACTGAATAATCAAGGTAGCAATTCCGTTGATGTGTTTATGTTGGCCCTAATGGCTTCAGCTGGGATACCATCTGGGCCTGACGCCTTTCCTTCCTTGAGAAGATTTATTGCTTTTCTAATTTCCTCTTTGGATGGTATCTCACAGTTGATATCCAGTTTTATTTCTAAAGGCTGGATATCTGGGGGAACCTCTGGGCCTGGTCTATTTAGAAGCATTTCAAAATATTCAACCCATCTGTCCATTTGATCTTTAGTGTTAGTAAGTACATTTCCTTGACTATTTTTGATTGATCCAGTTGGCTGACTATATTTACCTACTAATTTCCTTGTGTTACTGAAAAGTTCTCTGAGGTTTCCTTTTGCTGCTACTGTCTCCGCTTCTTGTGCTAGATCATTTAGATATTTCTCTTTGTCTGCCCTTATACGCCACCTAACTTCCTTATTGGCTTCAGTGTATTTATCCTGAGCTCTAGCTATAGCAGCTCTAGTGTTGCTATTGTTTAAGTCTGCCTTTTTGCTTTTCCTTTCTTCAATCAATTTAATGGTTTCTGGTGTTATCCATGCTTTATGTTTCCGTTTTTTCTTGCCAAGAACTTCTACACAAGATTCATTCCAGATTCTTTTGTTCTGAACCCAGTAGACTTCTGTGCTGACATCTTCAGCTAATTGCTGCAACACCTGGTACTTATTAGAGACTGTAACTGAAAACTGTTCCCTAACTTCTTTATCCCTGAGATAACCTACATTATATTGGTTTCTATGATTATTAGATGTTATATATCGTTTAAGTTTCATCTTGATTTTACACACCAGCAGGAAATGGTCAGTAAATACACCGGCGCCTCTGAAAGCCCTAACATCGTAAAGGGATGATCTAAACGTTTTGTTAATACATAAGTGATCAATTTGATTAGTTGTCTTATGGTCTGGTGATTCCCATGTTGCCTTGTGTATTCTTTCATGGAGAAAAATAAGTCCACCAATAACATACTGGTTTCCTTCACACAAATGTGTGAACAATTCTCCATTTTCATTCATTACTCCTAGACCATGTCTTCCCATAATTTCTTCATAACCTGTGTTGTCTGATCCTATCTTAGCATTCAAGTCACCCATTAAAATTTTAAAATTGCTCTTTCTTTAATTATTTATAATATTTTGAAGCTGCATGTAAAATTCTTCCTTAACATATGCATCTTTATCATTCGTTGGTGTGTAACACTTTATTACCGACATGTTCACTTTCTTGTTCGCTGTTCTAAATGATGCTCTTATTATTCTGGGACTCACAGCTTCCTATTCTATTAGTGCCCTGTCTGCTTCTCTCGATAGCATCAGGGCCACTCCTTCTCTGAATACTTTTCCACGCCCCAGTCCATCTAGTTTCACATAACTCTAAAATACTAATTCTAAAATTGTTCATTTCCCTTGCTACTTCCATTGTTCTCCCTATATCATAGAGAGTTCTAACATTCCAGGTGCCAATTTTGGAGGTTTTTCTAGCTGAAAGGAGTTATGTGAACGATCTGGACTCCTTACGGCTTTCTCCACACCGTGTCATACTTCTTCTACTTGAAGAGCCTCCCCTCATCTTGGTTGGCTGGGTTTTACTTGCTTCTCTTTTTGACTTATCCATGATTGGTTGGTTTTTGTAGCTATTATTTTTACAGGATGAGGTAGCCAACCTCAAGCTCAACCCTACCCTTAGTTGCCTCTTACGACATGCCTGACTGCAGTGTCACTATTCTTAGTTTCCCACGAGGGCCCCGGTGTCACACGGGCGATTTTTAGTTAAAATCGATATTTTTCTTATTACCTCGTTATGGTATAAAATTGTTATTTTAACTAATCATTATCAGGTGCCTTGCCGGCTGGCGAGGGCGATCATGACTCTCCACAATCTGCGATCTCCTGCAGCATGTATCAGTTCGTGTGCCGACACACCTCTAAGCCATGCAACAAGACTGTCAAGCATCTTCTCTAGTTGTCTTCCTCTCTCCCTCCTTCCACAGATCTTTCCAGTCGTCACAGTATGTTCTATTTTCCCTCTTCTCATATCATAGCCGACAAATGATGACTGTCTCCTTCTGATGTCTGTGATAAGTTGTCTTCGGGCCCCCGCCTCTTTCAAAACCTTTGGTTGCTCTTTTTGGCTGTCCAAGGTAATCTAAGCATTCTTCTGTAAAACCACATCTCTGAGACCTCAAGAAATTGTTTGGCCTGCCTACTGATTGTCCAGGATTCACAGCCAAATGTTAAAACTGGATGCATGTAGCAAGCAATAATTCTTTTTCTTTAACTAATACATTTTCGTATCCGAAGGAGGTAAAGCAATAATACTATAGAACATAATTAAACTAACATGGAGACATAATAGGTTAATATACAAAAACTTGTTAGTACACACTGAGATAAGAGAATTATGTAAGTTAACAAAAAAGGAACCAGTCAGCGTGTCGTAACTTTTTTGGTACAGAAACGTTAAAAAAATTAAACCCGCAATGTGTGAAAATTGTTAAAATGTGACGGTGAATGCATTTAGTTGTGAATACACTTGTGAAATGTATTGTTTGTATTAAACCATTGAAGTAGGTTAAGCAAACCAAAATAAATTAGTGTCTGAAAATCCAAACAGCAATTCCCTTGTGGCTCTTCTTGTTCACATAATGATTAACCCTGGCGAAGAAGAATAGCAGCTCTGATTTGTCGTCAGAAACAAGTTTTTTTAAAGTGTTTTCATTTCTCCAGTTAATGGACAAGTAAATTACTGCATATTTTCAAAGTAGAAAAATCTTCATTGTTAACCAAAGCCGCTAAGTTCACATTTAGTCTTGTTCCTGTTTTGGTTTTATCTTTTTGAATTTTTTTTCCTTGTCGTAAAGGAAAGATACATTTTCAGCAGAAAATTCTAAACATAAATCAGAAAAGGACTATAAAAAAAAATCCATTCCAGATGACAAGAAAGATTGGTAGTAAAAACAGACCAGAACTTCGGAGACTGTCGGGACAAGTAAGGGAAAATTTATAGTTTTTAATTAAATTAGATAGTTATGAGAATGTAATGCAAGTTAAAGACATCAGAAAATACTGAGAAAAAAAACAAAAAAAACACGAAAGATAGCGTCCCAGGTTCAGGTGGAGTTAGCTATTGGCACGAAGGAAGACGACCTGGAGGCGATAACAGAGATGTTCAATAACAACATTCAAACGATACAAGGATCACTCCGGACTAAATAAGTACCGGATCATCACCTTGGAAAATAAATTAAGCAAGGTTCTCAAGAAGACAGCGAATAACAGGATGTAGATATTCCTGAAAGATAATCTCCTACCCAAAGGACGACAGCTACAGACCTAAAAGAGACACCTGGACTAAAGAGACACCTGGACTAAAGAGACACCTGGACTAAAGAGACACCTGGACTAAAGAGACACCTGGACTAAAGAGACACCTGGACTAATAGGGCAACATTTTCCTGCGATGTGTATGACGGGCTCTAAAACTGAATGGACACAGCTGCAGTGGCAATTCGTCTTGAGAATGCTTTCAATCGAGTCAGATATGGAACCCTTCCACGCATGCTGCCGGATATGCAAGTCCGTCTCTAGACAGTCAACTGGGTGGCAGTGGCCCTGTATGAAGCCCTGGGCTTCTGGACTTCAGAGCTATGTACTACCGTACCTGGTTTACCCCAAGCTTTCGCTATCTCTTCTGTACACTTAAAATGTCTATTCCCCCCCCCCCCCGTGTGGGTTCCGGGGCCCCATTGTGGGGAAAACAAGAATAGACTCACTGCCTCCCCAAAAGCATTTCGTAAGAGTCGACTAATTGGGGAGCTTCCTTTGAAGTCGGAGTGCATCTGCCGGTGAGGCAAGGAACCAACAGTCTGTATTCACGAGAAGGAGATCTGTAAAACGGATGCATACGCAACACTCAGGTTCTGGAGCAGAACTGCAGTTCAGTACTGGACGAGCAACCAGAACTTTCCGCCAGAGTGTACAGCTGGTGAACGCGAAGAAGAAGAAGAAATGTCTACGAAGTAGAACTGCGCCACTGAGGCACCAGGGTTGGAATGGTGCTCACTTCTGTAGACAATGTACTGGCATATAGCTTGGGAGAGAGAAAGAGAGAGAGACACAGAGAGAGAGAGAGAGAGAGAGAGAGAGAGAGAGAGAGAGACAGACAGACAGACAGACAGACAGACAGACAGACAGACAGACAGACAGACAGACAGACAGACAGACAGACAGACAGACAGACAGACAGACAGACAGACAGACAGACAGACAGACAGACAGACAGACAGAGCGAAAGAGAGAGAGAGATGACCAAGATGGTGCTATTAATACGAGTACTACTTTTTCGTCTGCTGCGGATGCTGTTTTTATTGCCGCTACTACGACAACAACAACAAATACTACAAATACTTCAACTACTACTTAACTTATACTATTACCACAATCACCATCACTACCATTACTACTACTTCTGCTGCTATGCTGCTCTGCTACTATTACTGCTACCATCACCACTATTGTGTTACGTCTGCTGTTGCTTCTGCATCATCATCATCCCCATTATCATCATTAACCACTTCTGCTGTTAAGCGCTTTGGGGTAAAAGGGGGGGGGGGGGGGATAATTTGTGATCCAATGCACGTTGGCTGCCACTGGCTATTATCATATCGTGAAAGCGTTGTGTCGTTAATGTTTTCGATTCATGTTTTCCGCAGCCGCCCTCTTGCTCTTGTAGCTGATCTTCTGAGATGTAGTGCTTGTGATGGTATTTGATCTGTCCTGCATTCTAACCAGATGGCAAAACCACTTTATCTGCTGTTTCTCGATGAACCTATACAAGGTGTCGTTCCCATAATTTGCCTGATAATTTAATTATTCACTGGATCTCGGATGGTTAGGTTGGCTGATTTTCTCAGGCTCCTCATCTCGCAGGTGGTAATTTTGCGTGTATGGGTTTTAGATAGTGTCCATGTTGGGCACTGGTAGCTTAATATTGGAATGAATATGCTCTTTGCACTCATAGTTATGCTTGGATGTCTCAATAATGGTGATAATTGGAATATCACTTGCTTTCTGACATCTGGTTTCTATTTCTCTGTCAAATCTAATATCTTCTGTGATCATAATTCCTAGATATTTAAACTTCCTAACTTGATTCAGGGCAGAACCATTCAGCTGTATGTGTAGTGGGGCAGAGGTTCTACTAACCTGCATTGTTTCGGTTTTGTTTGCATTGATCTTTATGTTGTATTTACTGCATGCTGAGTTTAACCTGTTAATGTGGTCTTGCAGTCTATCTTCTTTAGGGTAGAACAAGCACTGGTCGTCAGCAAAAAGTAATTCGTTTGATGTGGGTAAATCGAAAACTTCTCCTGATGTGTGTACTTCCTCATGATTATAAAGATCTATAATATCTGTATCAGAACTTGCTTGTTTAGATATTCTGTCTATATACATGTTAAATAAAAGTGAGGAGAGCACACATCCCTGCCACACAGATGTGTGATAAATGAGGATAAGAAAGACAAGATGTTGATAAGAAAAAAAAATCATACAATGATTATTACTGCTGTTGCTGCTACTACTGCTGATACTACACATTAGCTACTACTGCTGCCGCTGATATCACTATCACAAATACTGCTACTGATAACTCTTACTGCTAGTACTGCTGTTATCACAACAATATATAATTCTACTACTACTGCTCCTACTAAAGTCAGCTCTCACATAAGTACTTACTTTTGCTGTTACACTACTCCACTCTGTGAATTAATCTATTGCCGTCTCCACAATGATTCTTTGTTGCAAAGGATCGTCTGCACTCTCCGCCTTTCGTCTTGAGCTTAAACTTTCTCAGACTGCTCTTCTTCACCCTGTTGGCGTTATTGTCCCAATTGAATTGCAGCGTGTACTATTATTTTAGAACTTTATGTCATATAACTGTTCTATTTATCTACTCTTCACTGGTATATTATCTCTGCTATCCCAGACCACCATTCCATTAGTCAGGTTTATCATCCTTAGTCAGATATAGCCGCTTTGAATAAGTGTTTTTTTTTCATCATTTGTTCCACATCCACCACAGAAGTTACATAAAGTCTATCTACCTTTTCCTAGTGCATATTTACAATGTGTGTGCCTTGAGCAGTTGTAATTTTAGATCCGCGCGCCTAGGATCGTTGCCACTATAGATTTTCGCAAATGGAAACTCTGTCACTTTAGAAAATCACTCATTGGAAAACTGTTTTACTTTAAATTGATAATCCCCCCCCCCCCCAACCACAATTGCCCCTTCCACCACTCACACTGGGAGCTGCTAAAATATGATGGAACGACGGTTTGTGTGTGTGTGTGTGTGTGTTAATTCCAGAGTTCATTGATTTTTATTTACTTTTAAAATAGTGTTGAAGTTTTCCCGTTTGTTAAAAATAGAAATTAAACAAACTCTTTTAAAATCATTAAAGCTAAACAATGAATTCACACGACAATAACATGTCTGGACTGTTGACAAAGTGAACAATAATTCACTTGTGGTCTTTTATATTTGCCTAGTGTATAAATCTGGTTTGAGGTTTTGAACCACGGAACAAAATCATGGCACACGGGTGTAAACCGTAAGTGCTCCGTTCTTCTTCTAACTCAAGTCTGAGTCTGAAAAAGATCACTACAGTGCACAGTACAGTACTCGCTCTGAGGCACCGGCAAGGAACCTGAAATACTTTGGGTAGATTGCCACACGGGCGTCCGATCTCACTACCCAGAGACCAAGATAAATTACTAGTCTGCGTGAAAAAAAATCCTAGCCCTTATCGGGGATTGAACCCGGAACCTCTAGCACTCGAGGCGAACACCATGCCTCTAGACCATGCAGCCCCGTCAGAAAAAAAATCAACAATGAGGAAGTCGAGGTCTGATTGTTCGTGAGCGACATATTCTTTCAAGATGCTTACATTTTGACAGATAATGGAAAAGTAAATTACTGTTTTCTAAAGAGGACGCTTGTAATAGTATTGTGACATGTATTGTTGTGAAACAAAGGGCACTGTAAACATTAAATCTTGATGTTTCAGTGTTGTTATTATGGTTCTTCCTGTTGTTACTGTTTTTGATCTCCTTCGTGATGATAATATTGCTGTTGCTCTTCCTCCGCCCCCTTCTACTCATCCACCGACTCAATCTTGTCCATCCTCCTCCTTCTGCTAGTTCTTGTTCTTGTTCTTCTTTTTTATTATAAATATTATTGTTATTATTATTAATATTATTTTTTTTTTTACTTCTTCTTCTTCTTTTTTTTTTTCTTTTTTTCTTCTTCTTCTTCTTCTTCTTCATTTTCTACTTCTTCTTCTTCTTCTTCTTCTTCTTCTTCTTCTTCTTTTTCTTCTTCTTCTTCTTCTTCTTCTTCTTCTTCTTCTTCTTCTTCTTTCTTCTTCTTCTTCTTCTTCTTTCTTCTTCTTCTTCTTCTTCTTCTTCTTCTTCTTCTTCTTCTTCTTCTTCTCTTCGTCTTCTTTTCTTCTTCTTCTTCTTCTTCTTCTTTCTTTCTTCTTCTTCTTCTTTTTTCTTCTTCTTCTTTTCTTCTTCTTCTTCTTCTTCTTCTTTCTTCTTCTTTCTTCTTCTTTTCTGCCGTTTCTTTTTAAGTATGCCACCCCCCCCTAACCCCCCCACACACACACTGTAAGCCTCTTGAAAACATAAGTTTTCTTTTAACTTATTTAGTTAATCATAACTTTAACTTTCAACATCCCTTCTGACTTTCTCATATTGTTCACAACTTTCTCTGATTCCTTTCTCTAAATATGTCTATCTCTGTATCATTGGGTTAGGGTTAAGTTCCGAACTGTTTCTAATTATCAAATATTTTTTCCCCAGTTGTAAATCTGAACAAAGAGGGCACAAACAACAGACCTGAATATTCGAAGACGCTTGCCCTGTTAAAACAAGCAGTTGATCTTGTGATTCATAAATCTCGTAAGTTAATGAAAGATCTTCTCTGCTAATAAAAGTCATGGCAACTTAATGAAAGATCTTCTCTGCTAATAAAAGTCATGGCAACTTAGTGAAAGATCTTCTCTGCTAATAAAAGTCATGTCAACTTAATGAAAGATCTTCTCTGCTAATAAAAGTCATGGCAACTTAGTGAAAGATCTTCTCTGCTAATAAAAGTCATGGCAACTTAGTGAAAGATCTTATCTCATAATGCAAGATCCTGCTTTTTGATAAACGATATTCGTTAATGCAAGATCTTGTACGATGGTGCAGGGTCTCGTATACTATTTCAGTATTTTTGTTCCGGTAATACAAGAATTATACGAGTCCAACATCTCGTATATTAATGCAAGATTTCATATACTAATGCAAAATATTCGCTAATGCAAGATCTTTTCTGTATCTTTGCTAATATAAGCCGTTGTTTAATAATGCAAAAAGATTTATACTTAGACGGGATCTCGAACGTTAAGGCAAATTGCTTTCATGCTAATGCAAGATCGTATATGTTGCTGGTCTTATATGCCAATGCAAAATATTCTCCTCTTTTGCAAGCTATTCTATATCCATGTAAGGTTTTGAAAACTAATGCAAAATGTTTTATGCTTATGCAAGATATTATTTATGCAAATGTAAAATCGTGTATAGAAAAAAACATTTCTGGTTGACCACTTGTTGTGACCACTGAAAAGATCTAACGAAGGAGGGATAGAGGAAGACAACGAGAGATGATTCTTGATATTCTTGTTGCATGGCATGGAGGTGTGTCGGCACACGAATTGATACATGCTGCAGATTTTGTAGAGACATGATCGCCCACGATAGTCGGCCAGGCACCTGATGATGACGATGATGTTTACTAATGGTAGACTAGTCAATTTATTTTATGCCAAACTAAAATATTTTGTGCCAAAGCTATTTATTATATGCTAATCCAATATATGGTTACCTAACGCAAGATGACCTCCGCTGATTCAAGATCTTATATGCAAACTGCGTCGCATTTTACAAACACAAGGACATCATATGCAATAAATGTCTGTCTTGGAGATTAGAAAATACAAATCTGTTACATAAAACCAGACTTAAATCATGACGGTGAGAAGCCGACAAATAATAAACATGACGGTGGGGGAGGGATCAATTAACGTCGGCGATATTTGGTTTGCAAACATATGTTCACACTTACTTCAACAACGGAAAAAAAGAAGGCAAATTTTTTTTTTAGATGGCAAAGACTTTTTCTTCTTTTTCAAATCAGCTAAAAAAAAAGGCCAGTGATCATATCCGTCTTTTTAGGCTCAAATACAAGTTGTCATCATAGAAACAGTATTTTTTTTTTCATTGATAGATCAAGGCTTAAAAAAAAATCATATGTTGCGAATCCTTTACTTTGCAGAACCATCTTTAGCACTGTTCTGACTGTAATTTTAATAAGCAATGCTATGTAAAAACTGTATACGCAAGGGAGCTGAATGGTTGCAGACCACGAGGCAGACCAAGAAGATCGAGTAATAACGTTCAACAGACCTGCAAACACTTATTGTCACTAACTGGAAAGGGTCAACCAGAGAGATGAGTGGAGGCTGGTGATATCTGCAGCAATGAACCTCAAAGGCTCAGAATGATGAAGCAGAGAAAGAAGAATGTCATGTTCACTAGTCTGTCATTGCTAATGAATAGCCGGGAGCTGCCGTGGTGTAGCAGCTAGGAGATCCCTTGCGGGTCAGAAGGTCGTGTGTTCAGATCCTGACCATACTTGCCTATTTCCCTTTAAAAAATGACCTCGGTTCCTTGAGAGCGCATTCGCAAGGCCTACAAAAATAGAAGTTAAATTGTAACTTTTGCTATTACAAGATATCAACACATGACCCTCTTATAATATTTTAGAGCTCAATAAAAAATAAAAAGAAAGACGTATGATCGTCCATGACAGTCAACAGCTTGCTTTACGATGGTGTATATTAAAAAAGTAAATATAAAGGGCCCTTTTACACGCCCTAAGGCGTAATGGGCAAAATTATAGATCTGTATAGTAAAGACTAATAGGTACTCACTGCGTTATATATTGTCAATATTAAACCGGCCGCCTTTACTTCCCATGACTGTACCTGGTACCCATTTAAGCCTGAAACTACCCGGGAGCCAGGACCCGAACAAACAAACCTTATGATTCCCAGGCGAGCGTATAAGGTATATTATAAAGTATTTTTCTTAAATATATTTTTTTAATAACTTGTAAAACAATATCCAGTTCTGCCAGAAACCTCGTGCACTTTTCCATCTTGCGACATCCCACCTCCAAACTGTCAGGTAGTCAACGACGCCAAAGGATGTCCAACCTGCAACTACATCTGTCGATATGGCCAACGAGTATGTCCGGAAATACGGTGTGGAAATACATGCGCAGAGGGGTAAGTGCTATTTAATTCCTATTTGTAACCGACCTTACAACAATATTTCTGTTATGCCAGCTGCTATATCTTAGGGCGGTGAAATAACGAGGTATTTTATTTCTCAAAACATTATTAAGTTCCAGTTCAGTTCTGTATTTTTATACGAATAACATTCTGCGTTTCTAGCTCTTGCAGTGGCCAGGCGTGCATGAAATGTCAGTGATCTGTACACTCTTCTACCCCCCCCCCCCCCCCCCCCCCCAAAAAAAAAAATCTGCATTATTTTACTTTTTTTTTTACTGTTTACTATTTATTACAAATACGCAATTCAGTGTACGCCTGGAACGTAGTGAAAAGAGCGCTTGCTGCATGCTTGCGCTACTTATGCAGACATTGTAACGTGTGAAAGCTACAAGCTGCTAGCACTACGACACAAGGTGCGCACGCATATTCTTTGTAACCTAGCTACGAGAAGAAAAATATTACATGATACTCTTTGAGGAGCAGTTTGTTAATAATTTAGATTTTAATTTTGTTTTCTTTCTAAATGGGACATTAAAGGATATTTTGTGTGACTTCTACAGGCACCGGAACAGAGCAGATGTGGGCTGACGAGTCTGCAGTGGTAAAAGAAACTAGACTAAATAACTAACTCAGTAATTTATTGCATTCTCTCCAGACAGGTTGAAGTCTAAAGGGGCCAACTTTAGAGTCCGAAGGTTGTAGAATAATGATATGGAGCAGAATAAACTAAACCACACGTGTTAGTTGGCAGCTTTCCGTCTTTACATGCATCAATGTCGTGTTTGGCTATAGGGAAGGGCGAGAATCACAACCCGTGGTACAAGATTAAAAAAAAAGTTAGTTGCGTATCCTTTACAGAACGTTGCAGAACCAACCCTAACAGCCCCTGGCTGTTGTGTGGTTTCTCTTGGCAAATTTACGTCCAGTAGTTTGCCATTGCTTACTGGACGGTCGGCTTTCTTGATACCACTGTCGAAACCAACGCAAGGCGCATTGCCCGCAACTGGGATCGAGCCCGGCATCGCGGCATTTCGAAGCGAAGAGTTCGCATCGACAGAGCCGACGTGGTACCAGATACACTTGCGTTAAGAAAGGTCTTCCACAGCTAGGGGCGTGGGTTTTCAAGAGTTTCAGTCGCCATCGCTTGTATTGACGAGCTTCTTCACAGTGGCTCGGCTGTTTAACCTTTCAGCACTATCCTTTTCTTTTATGTCCCCCTTTTTTTTTTCTTATTTCCTACCTCCATTCAACACTGTCCGTGGTACGTTTTCATGAATCCATCCCAGCACATGTATCATTTATTTTCCGCTTTCAAACCAAGTCAGAGACAATGATTCAATATATTAATTGTCTGAGACAGAGGAATCTCAGAAAAGTATACTTTAGTTGGACAATACAGAATGAATTGGCTAGAAAATAAGGAAACGATTTTTTCCGCCGCCTTAGAGCATGTTAGTTATAATTTTTTTAATGAACCAAGCGACACACGCTCGAAGGTGTAGTGAGTACATTCACAACTGCATGTTTTTTTTATTATAAGTCCGGTTTTTACTTTAGGCTTTGGCCCACCTATCAGGCCAGATTATTTTAAATAACAGTTCGATGAGCGTTCGGCAGACATTTCTATGATATATAAAATATAAGCTTATAGAATGTCCAATACCCTAAAACTTATGAAAATTGCATGGTGCCATTTATTGTGAGGTTGCATCGATCTCAAAGCCAACCTGGTTGCAAAAGTTATCACCAGTTCTGGAGATTGATCCATCTCAGCAGCCATGCGAACTAACCATTTTGCCGCCCCAGCTTCATATTTAAGTGTATAGCCTTTACAAGATGTCGCACAGGACGCCCCAGAACTTGATGGCTGTTTGAGATTTTACTTGACTCTTCAACATTGAGTAGCTTAGCACTGCACTCGACCGCCGACTACCCATTTCGCTGTTGAAATGAACATAGAAACTGCTGCCAAATGATCATCAGCTGAATCTGACTGTGCATTCCAGAATTGCAAATCAGGTTCACAACGCCAGACAACAGACGCTCACATATTTAGACGTAAACACTAAAGCTATCATAAAGCAACAGCTAGTCACACATAGACTCAAGAGAAAATAAAGCAATGAACAAGTAACAGAATGAACAGTTACAACCCCACAAACATATTTGACGAACCACACATATCGCTTGCAAACATGTCGATTGTTGACCAATGTCTCTGTAAGGAATCACTGATACACTTGAAGTTAGAACAAGTGGGGAATAAAATATGAACAAAGAAGACACAAACAATAGATTGCACAATTTATTGCCTGGCGTATTTCGATGTATCTCGTCAGGTGCATACTACAGTAACAATTACATAAATGAAGCAAATAAGTGAATCCTTTATAACTGAAGTACAATTTCAACAACGATCAAACATGACTGCTTGTTTTTACCGGGGCAGCCTTAAAGACAGAACCACCTCTTTCTGATTACAGAGTTCCGGGTGCAGGGGACGCATCGCGGAAGCTTCGTGCAATCTATTGTTTGTGTCTTCGTTGTTCAAATTTACAAAGGTTAAACATTGCTTTAAAACAAAAGTGACAGCAAAATTTAAAAGGTGGATCTAATTGCTGTTATATTATAAGTTGGTTCTGAATGCTAGAAAAAAATTAATATTATTATTTTTATTTTTTTCACTCAATTTCGAGATTCCGAGATTTCGTTGGGAATTCCCGGGAAAGTCCAGTAGTATAGATGTGTTGGGGTGAGAAATTGACACCGACTAACACAACCCTGTACCTCCCTCTTCCACCCCAACCCTCTCCTCCTTTCCCTATAATATTGGACTTTGAGAAAATATTTGGTTGCTACAAATTATGCATGAAAATAATGTAGTGACTCCCGTAAACGAGCTTCTCCATAATATTTTGATTTAAAAATAATATGGTTTCATCTGCCCAATGAAGTTTGGCTACAGTTCACCCAGTGCTTTCTCTGGGAAGATTATGTGTTGAGAACCCAGTCTCTTTATTGGTGCTATTTAGGCAATACTGTCCGGAAACCACATACAGTTTTTTTTTTCTTTCTTTAAAAAAAAAAAAAAAAAAACTGTTTGAAATAAACCGCCCTAGTTTTCCAGGACCATGATTTTTTTTTTTTTTGCACGCCTTCACTTACATCAAAGTCACAGAGCCTTGAAATATATCCTCACAAAACTGGTGGCAAGTGCGGAGGTACCCGTGGCTGAATAGCTAAACTCTTTGTCTGGCGCTCATGGTCATGGAAGAAGGTCATGGGTTAGATCTGGTAGTACGCAAGATGCTCTGTACCGGCACTTTCTTATACATATTTTTTTTCCAGCTTGCTGTAATATACATTTTGTGATGACTACCTAGCACCGTTTGAAACACTTTGTTGTGAGCACCTGCCTCTTTTGTTCAACATCCACCCCAGTCTGATTCTCATCCGTGAGGTGGTAATCCTACAGACAACAATCCCCGAGAGCTACAAAGACTACCTGATCTTGTCGACCTATCTTAAACGTTATGTTTAAACTATGAACAGTTACTGACCTCCTTTTCCATATATTTGACTCCGACAATCTAAACCTATCATATACGCATGAAACAAAAATGGCAAGAACAAGGAAGTATTTAATTTCTCGTCTGATTGTAACATTTTTCCCATATGTAAAATTGATTATCTCGGTTTTCTGTGTTCTAGTTTACATGAACTTAAAATAGTGTAATTAGAAAGTCTAGCTGGGCTACTAGAGATGTTTGTTTACAGAGGAATAGATAGTATTTTGGGGACATACTAAAGTAAAGTTCAGGTGTCATATGAAATAAGAGTTTATGAAAGGCATAACAGGGAGAAGTGCAATGCGTCTTCCATTTTAAGAGAGATATCATCATCATCATATGTCATGCCTATACAGCGTAAGCTTTATGTGCTACCATATTACACGATAACTAGAATACGGAACAGGTCAGTGTTCTTGTCTGGCCTAATCCATGTATCCAAGCCAGCCAGTATTTTTTTACCAGCTCTTTTGTCATATGTTTGTCATCAAGTTATTAGGGATTTTGTGACACATCAAACTAAATCCTCTTGGATCTCACAGTAAGTAGCTGAAATAATAAGAGAACGAAATAGGACACATACAAATAAGGACATAATCCCATACCGGAGTCTGCGAAACCACATCCAGTACGCCATTCGTAAAGAGAAAGGGAACTTTTTTAAACAACTAAAGTAGAACCTCGCTTAACGAGCACCTCTCATAACGAGTAATTCGCATAACGAGCAAAACAAATTGTAAACGAATGAATCGCTTAACGAGCGACGTTTCACATAACGAGTGGGGAGGAGAGGGGAATTCCCTGATTTTGAGCATGTTACATCAATGTTTAGCACTTGTTCCAGAAGCATTGTCGCTTGTGATCACACATTTTCTCAAACTTGTGTTATATTGAGATATATGTACATGAATCCTCCTTGCCTACAAGATGACCTCCCTGGTGAATTTAAGTTAATCAAGATCCAGTTTCTGCCTTCCAACACCACTCCGTTACTCTAGCCAATGGACCAGCAAGTGATTTCTAACTTTAAGAAGCTCTACACTAAAGCACTCTTCGAGCATTGTTTTCAGGTGACTGAAGGGACAAACCTCACTCTCAAAGATTTCTGGAAACATCACTTCCATATCGTTGCCTGCCTCAAGATGAACGACAAGGCGGGGGAGGGGGTTACCAAGAGAATCATAACCTTTTTTTTTTTTTGGAGGAAGCTTTGGCCGGAGAGTGTTGTCGATTTGTGACTTTGTGGGGTTCGAGACAGTACCTGTGGAACCTGTAGTCAACGAGATTGTGTCTTTGACCACTATCATGGGATTGTAGGTTTATAACAGTGATATCGAAGAGCTTGAGGAAGAGCACGCCAAGAGCTGACCATCGGAGAGCTTATGGAGTTGCATTGTGTTTCACAGCAAGAAGTTTTAGAGGAAAGTTTGTCAGAGGAAAAGGAGGTATCAGAAAAGCAACAATCTTCTGGCGAAAAAGGAGAAATGCTGAAAGCATGGGAAACTGTTGCTTCTCACATTGAGAAGCATCACCCTAATAAGGAAGTGGCTATGCGCGCTGCAAATTTAATGATAATGCTGTGTCGCATTCTCGCCAAATTTTGAAGCGTCGACAAAAGCAAATGTCTCTAGACATTTTTCTAGTAAAAAAAATAATTAGCTATGTATCATAATTATTTCGACTTTTTTTTCCTGCAAATCGAATTTGCATTCCACGTGGGTTCGTTCCGCGTTTGAAGAAAAGATGAAGATGATTCATTCTCCCTAAATATGTATATAATTTTCTTTGAATAAATGTTTTAGTATAACTTATACATTGCCTTTTGTGAGTATTTTTTTTTTCGACATCGAACGCATTATCGTATCTTACATTAATTTATATGAGAAAAATTGTTTCGCAAAACGAGTGTTTCGCTTAACGAGTATGATTTTGGAACGAATTAAGCTCGTTAAGCGAGGTTCCATTGTAATAGTAGATAAAAGAAACAGCAAAGATATATGGAAGGAAACTTATACATTGACAAACAAAGGTACTTTAACGCGTTTGCCGACTTCAAATATATCATCAGATGATTTCAGTAATTTCTGTGAAGCCGGTATAGAACAGTTAAAAGCCACAATACCAAACTGTCCTTGTGATTTATCCCTGCTTACATCATTTTGCGAAAAGAAATGCACTGAATATATTCCTTCAGATACACCTCTCATGTCTTCTTCTATTTCTTCTGCCTTTCTAGCCCATGTGGAGCATAGGCCCTCAACCAACTCATGCCAAGTCATTCTATCTTTTGCTATCGCATGCAACTCTCCCCACGTCCTCCCCATCTTTCTAACATCATTCTCCAGCTCCGTTATACGTTTTTTTTTTTGGGGGGGGGGGGGGGGCTTCTTTATCCTGATGCTCCTGTGGGTTGCAGTGCAAAGACATTGTAGTTATATTGCTCTCCAATTTTCAATTTGTGTCCTATCCAACACAAGCGACCTTTTTTTTCCACTTCCATATGTCGCTGAGAATTTATACATCTCAACAGTCTCGAAAACAGTGACACGTCCGGTTTAGACGGAATCAGCGATAGGATCCATTTGCAATGCTGCACCAGTTATTGTTCCATTCTCAAACAAGACCTTGTGATATCATATGCAAGGCTTTGCTGCACTAGGCGACGTTTATTCGTCTTTGCTATAAACCCTCCATGCACTTGGTCTGCCCCTCAACACAGAGCCATCTGTACAGATGCAAGTTCTGGCAACAAGAGCAAGTGCACAACTAAACATCCGTCAGAGTTCACAGGTGAATGCATAGATCGCGAAGAAGAAGATGATCCCTGTTTGTTTCGAGCTTTCCCTATCAAACATGTTTGCTTGTGAGTTTTCTGTGTAATTGTAAACCCTTCTCTATGAGTTATGTTTGATTTGTTTTTTTTTTTTTTATATTTTTGTACACTGTTCAAACTTTTTCTATGAGATACGACTAATTTCCCTTTAGATGTTTATTTGCATTATCTCAGCATAATTTACTTTGTACTTTTACCATTTGGGGGTCCCAGTAGTTTAACGGCTAGACGCTCAGCTGCTAATCCGATTGTCGTTGGTTCTAATCTAATCTAAGCAGGATTTTTTAAAATGATGACGTTGGCTCCCATATCAACCCAGCTATAACATGAATACCAGATAACAGTAATGGGAAGTAAAGGAAGCCGTTGTGATTTTGACCGCATGACCCACCAAGTGCCGATTGGTCTATAAAATATAGATTAGCCCTATATACCCTATAGTTCTAAAGACGTGGAAAAGGGTCGTTTTATTTACTTTACTATACTACCAAAACACTTTTACTTTACAATTTACAACTGCAGTTTATATCTGTTTTACTACATGAAATTTCCACCTGCTGAATGCATATTTCATAATGTGTCTGTCAGGTACGCCATGGATCGCAAGGGCTGCCAAACCTGCTACTGTAAAGTCCCTCTGTACCAACCCCCTCCAGCTCCGCCACCATCGTTTGGTTGCCCAAGGATGTGCCCAGCTGGTACGTGTCCAAACAGTTGTGTCTGCCAGCCTTACTGTAACAGCTCAGGAACCCAAGCAAGGTTTGTCTCAGAGCCCGAGGAACCCAATGAAATGTAAGAAGTTATCGCAACTTGTGTATCTAATATATATGATCAGGTCTTGGGCAAATGCGACTGAGCTTCCGTATAACAGTAGCCGGCCGGTGCCATCTGTCTTCTGTTAAGGCAAAATGTTGGGCGGCATATGGCGAACCTGAAATACCATCTTTAACAAGCGGCTTTGGCCAGAGGAGCGCATTGGGGACGATACAAACCTTATCCTAGGAAGCGGAAATACAACCTGAAAACTTCATGTTATGGCAGCCCCGACCAGGCCCCTAATCTTGGCTGGCAGCTGGTCTAGGAGGGAAGCTCTGACAGTCGGACAGATAGAGCACTGTTTTTCTGAAACTGCAGCTTCCGCAGCTTTATGTGTTTGAAACATACTGGTGTTATCTTTCCTTTCAAAAAGACAATGCAGGTGGAGAGAGGGATCATGATGCGTAGGCATCGTATGGTCTTTACAATATTTCCCAGACTGTGCTATTTTGAGGATGATATAATGAACAAAACAATCTAAATGACAATAACAACTAGTACGCTTCGCTATAAAACACAGACTGCATATGAATGATAAATTGACAGTTGTGACTAGAAAGCCTTCAAGAGTAATGTCACATAACCTTTACCTTTATGACGGGTCTTTAGCGCAACTAGTGCGCAGAATATCTGACGACCAAGGCGTTTACTATGACCCGCCTGGCACTTAAAAAAAAGTGATGCTAGTAGTACCATGCCAGCAATCAGTTCTCCATAGCCATGTCCAGGATATGGGAGTAGGACCTGTGCCAGTGGGGCATGAACATTTCAATCAATCAGTTCAATCAGGTGTCCTTTCCACAGTGTAGGTTGGCTGCAGTGGATCTGTAACAACGCTCTGTCTCTTCTCCTGGTTGAACACTACCAAACTGCTGCCAGTCCATTTCTGCATGTTGTTCTCCTACTTGTCAGCGTTCCATCAATGACAAAAGACATTTCATTAATTAACACCAAACGGGCATGATCTGTCGTTTTAGTTTTGTAGAGCTATTGAGGAGAAGTAGATCAAAGTACCATAAATAACATTAAGCCTTCGTCAGCATACGGTACACACGGTCAGTGATGCAGTTAGATAAAGTAATATATAAAATATAGTGTCTTTCAGTGAAGCTATCAAAATGTCCAGCGGAAATACAGCAAAGTCATTTCAGTGGTACTTTATAATACGTTGGCTTTGGTATACGCTTAACTTTGTATACGTCATGTTAAGACGTGAGAACTTTTTGCTTCGTATACGACCTTTGTCTGGAATACGAACTTGTAAGACTCAAAATATCCACAACACATCACACTATCCTAGCTTACCTCCCCTGAGCCGCAGCCACAGATACATGTCGGTGACTTGGCAGAGAAGTACCACCCCAACAAAGTCTAAACAAGCCCTAATAGCACTGTCAGAAATAACCAGACAATGTCACATTTCTGAAACACCATGAGGAGAAGGCAGAAGCAAAGCTCTCTGGGCAGATGTTTAGTAAAAGTCCAACCTGACGAGCCTCAGCCAGGTCCACGTAACGAGATGAGAGAGAGAGAGAGAGAGAGAGAGAGAGAGACAGACAGAGAGAGAGAGCGAGCGAGAGAGAGAGAGAGAGAGAGAGAGAGAGAGAGCGCGCGACACACACACACAGACACAAAGCAGAAAAGAAACCTGGGTTGAGCTGGTAGCCAGGGTCACTTAAAAAAAAAACCCGGCTCTATAAGGACCCGAACCCACAACTTTCCGGTCCACAGGCAAGCGTCTAAACCCACTAGGTCAGTGCTGAAATGAAACTACTGGATAGTAAAAGCAGTAGATAGGATTTTTATTGGATCCTTTTTCAAGAAGCCACTTGTACATCAAAACATGGGTTAGCACCATAGTCCTGGTGCGACAAAGGCGTGGCAGTCGTCCTTCACCTTTATCTGTTACAATATTTACTTGTCCAGTACATGTTGGCATCATCTCATAACTTTGTCTTTACCCGCGTTTGTTATCGTGATCTTACAACATTGACTCTTCCCATATTTTTGGCATGATCTTACAATGTTGACTTTTCCCAAGTCTACATTATCTTACAACATTGTCACCATCGTCTTCCTTCCGTGTTTGTTGGCATCTGCTTACAACACTGACCTGTCCGGTGTATGTGGCATGATCTTACAAAATTGTCGACATCGTCTTTTTCTCTGTGTTTGTTGGCATCTTCATTAAACACTGACCTGTCTAGCGTATGTGGCATACTTTTACAACACTAACTTGTCTGGTATTTGCATTATCTTACAATGTTGACCTTTTGCGTTCTTGTTGGCATCATCTTGTGACATTGGAGTTTCGTTTTATTGCTGGTCCTGTCGTACAACATTGAATGCCATCCTCGTTTGTTCCTATCATTTTACAACATTTATCTTTCATGTGTTTGTTCATATCATTTTACCAATTTGCTAGTTTCCGTGCTACATCATATCTTATTACATAACATCGAGTTTTCTCATGTTTATCAACATTTAATCAACATGGTCTCTTTCCAATTTCTTCCTTTCAGTTTTCAAGATTGTCTCTTTCCGTGTTTGTTCATATCAGTTTACAACATCAACTATTTCCCGTGTGTGGTCTTATCAGTTTACAGGAGTACCAATTTTTTTGTGTACTTTCTTTTCAACAGGAATGCAGGCAAGTGAGTGGATGTATCTGTCCTCCGTTAGCCACTGGCGACTGAAAAAAAGGCTAATATCACAAGTAGACCCTGTCTTCACAGATTCGTTTGAAAGATACTTTATTAACAGAGGGGTGGAATACATTTTTTTCGAACATTATACATGTTTGTTTTCCGTTGTCTTTGTTGTCTGCTATTGATATTTGATGTAAAACTCTTCACATTGAAGTCTCTGTTTCCCCATTAGCTCACAGGAAAAACTGACTTATTTTTGCCCTATAGGAAACCACTGACAGTGTTTGGGAAGTATTCGTGATCTTGTGAAATAGTTATCCCTCATTGGATATAAGGCCACAGTTCCCCCTTGTGAGTTCCGGAGTCCCATTTAACAGAAAGATAGACATACTGCTCCCAAATAAGCGTTTAGAGAAAAGGCGAAAATTTATGGGTTTTCTAAAATTGTGCTTGGCTGAAAGTAGTGAAAATATGGGGGTGACTGCAGTCAAGCTTATAAAAGGGATTCCAGAGAAATTTTACTAAAAAGTTCAACTAAATGGAGAAGCAGAAAAACGATAACAAAACAACACAACGTAACGTTTCGACCGGGCAGTCCTTTTCAAACATTAGTGAACTACACAAACGTAACAACCAGGAGAGGAGAGTATGTAGATCTTTAAGTGGTGACGTGAGCAACGTTTAAAAAAATGTAATGTCGAATAAATGAAAAAAAAAAAAAATAAACGATGATTAAAAAATATAGTCACAAAACAATAATGAACAGTAGTATTGTTAATATATAATATAACACTGGGAATAAAAGAAATACAAATGTTAAGGATACATAAATGATACTGATAAGAAATAGAATAAAGTAATAATATGAAATTTAAAAAAAGAAAAGAAAATAAATAACATTTAAAATGTAATAAGAGTAGAACTATTTAGATGAAGGTATGTTGGATATTGATACCACCTGGACTAAGAACGCCTAAGCTGTGGATGAGGCGGTTTTCCAAAGCGAGGCGCGTAGTATGATCGTCAGAGCAAGATTTTAATGCTGTGACAGATATATCATCTTTACCTCTGTGGTCAGAGCTATTAAAATGGAGAGGGATTGGTTTAAGTGTCTTCTTGTCAATATCGGAGAGGTGTTCCCGGAAACGATCAGCTAGCTCCCTACCAGTTTCCCCAATGTATGCATTGCTGCATCGTTTATTTTCTTTTCTTTTATTATATTTCATGTTATTAATTTATTCTATTTCTTATCAGTATCATTTATGTATCATTAACATTTGTATTTCTTTTATTCCCATTAGTATATTTTAAATTAACAATACTACTCTTTATTATTATTTTTTTGTGTGGTGACTATATATATTTTTTACTATCATTTATTTTGTTTTATTTCATTTATTCCACATCACATTTTTTTTAAACGTTGCTCACGTCACCCCTTAGAGATCTACACTCTCCTCTCCTGGCTGTTACGTTTGTGTAGTTCACTTATGTTTGAAAAAGGCTGCCCGGTCGTAACGTTACGTTGTGTTGTTTTGTTCATGTTTTTCTGCTTCCCCATTTTGTTGAGCTTTTTAGTCTAATTTCTCTGGAATCCTTTGGCTGAAAGTAGCAGATATTGCAGCTTAGCTTCAACTTTCAAGTCAGCAGACAGTAGTTTTGTGTAGTTATGTGTAAATTATTGAACCGCAGTGACGAAGGATCTTGTACAATTCCTACCAAGAGAGTAAATTTAAAAAAAAAAAAAATAAAAAGAGTAAAGTCAACTTGCTCACGCTCTGGGGCATCGTGGATATACAAAAGCACTAGATGTATATTTTAATGAGGACTGGTCTAGAAAATACAGATCTAGCACAATATAATCTATACGCTAGCAGGTGTCTAAAGGGGTCCCTTACTCTACTATGAGTACATTTTTTCTAGAACAGTCTACACTGAATGCGCCCTCATCCACACAGGACTACAGGTCACGCCTAGCTGGTGTAAATGTTACGGATGCCCTAATTATAACCGCGCGTTTGGAATCTGCCTTGTTGGTCTGCTGCCCAGAATGAGCTGATCTAATCTCAGGGATGTATGATAAACCTTTCGGTAGCAGCATGCAAGGAATAAACCGATCGATCGATCCAAAGACTAGGGGTAGTCGATGGCTGATGGGTTAATGTCATATCGGCAACCTTAATTTCTCAAGTTATCATCCGGTTTGCTTTGTCAAATACAGTTATCAATTCAAAAAAATTAACGCTTGAATTATAAATGCAATATTCGTTTATACAGTACATACATCCCCCCCCCCCCCCCAAAAAAAGGACGTGATGTTATTTGAAACTTACAAACATGGATGTCTCTCCAACTTCTTGTTAATGTTGCCTAGGTATTTTGTTTTTGTCCTCCTCTTTGTATCCACATGTTTGTGTGTGCGTGTATGTTTGTATGTGTGTGTGTTTAAGCCGCTGTTGGGGATGGGGGAATTATGGATGGCTTAGGTGTCTTACCATAAAGAAAGAAGAACGGGTGACAAATAATAAGGGTTGAATACGACTGAACTAGACCTTTGTTTTTGTCCTCCTCTTTGTATCCACATGTTTGTGTGTGCGTGTATGTTTGTATGTGTGTGTGTTTAAGCCGCTGTTGGGGATGGGGGATTATGGATGGCTTAGGTGTCTTACCATAAAGAAAGAAGAACGGGTGACAAATAATAAGGGTTGAATACGACTGAACTAGACCTTTGTGGGTGGGGGGGGGGGGAAGAGAAAGTTGTGACATTTGTACTTTAGCAAATTTAGCACACGAAAATACTGCTGTGAAACATACACATATTATACATAACATAAATATAAATGATGTATGGTTATTATTACTGTTAGTAGACTACTACAGCACATAATTATACTGTTATTTAATGTTTAGCAAACAAGCAGTTGACTTGCTTGAAAAGTTTAGTTAATTATAGACTGTTTTTTTTTTAATGCACAGTCAATATGAAATTGATATGTGCAATAATTGTTCACCCAGAGCAGTTTTCTTAACAGTACTAAAACACTACACAATTGTTATCCCCAATGTACAAACATCACAAACAAATTTGACTAGTTTCATCTTGTTAGACTAAATCAGTTCACTATCATTGTAAATTTGTTGGTTACTGTTTAAAAATACATCAAATATATTTCTGAATACTGCATGCAACAACGGGTATAAGTATCATGAATGGTAAATTATTTTAAAGGTAAGTGAAGCACATTAAAACAGACCTAGTCTGCAAATGCTGTGCAACATACATAAATCAAACAAATGAAAAATCCCTTTGTAGATACTGGATCTCGCTGTTGAAAAAAAAAAAAGAGAGAAGAAAAGAAAAGAAAAGACTCGCCGCCTCCTCAACGAACATGTAGAAAGAGTTGACTGATTGTAGTTTTCTTCCAAGTCGGAATGTGTTTGCCTGAGAGGCAAGAAACAGCAGTCTGCATACAATTATGTCAAAACTGTATAACATATGTGCATGCAACAAACTGTGTCTGCAACAAGACTAAAGCCCAGAAAATGAACAACCCGAAGTTTCTGCCAGAGCTTACAGCCATACAGCCAGTGATCGCGAAGCAGGAGATGATTCACAAAAATGTACATAAATGGTTTAAAAGTAATATTAGTACACTGCTTCACAAATTAATTATCTGCAAGTTCAAAATTAGTGAAGGGACAAGTGAGAGGTTAGTTAGTAAATTATAAAGATGTTTTTTTTTTTTCTCCACTTATCTAGAGACTGCCCCAAATCATCTTGATATAGTGTATTCCCAGTGAAGCTGCACTACTTATAATGAGTGTGCACAGTCAGTATAAAAGCAATAGTTTTTCTTTAAATATTACTAAATATTTCTTCTCTGTACTTTATACAAGTCAGGTTGTTCATAGACATACATGTGTGTTTTTAGATGAGATAGGGCAAAAATCAGTGTCTACAGAAGAAATATAATTTAGATTTGTCCAGTTTCCTGTTGTTAGAGGAAATCAGTTCCTTATTGTGAGTTTTTGGTTAATTTTTAAAAAATACATGACACAGTGGAGATACAGTTGCTCTAGGTGCGAACAAGAAGCATTTGCTATTTCGCAGGTATAGTACAGTCTGAGGTGGATGCTGTATTCAAGACTTCTGCTGGTACAGTACAGTCTGGGGTGGATGCTGCATTCAAGACTTCTGCTGGTGCAGTACAGTCTGAGGTAGATGCTACATACAACACACCTGCTGGTACAGTAAAGTCTGAGGTAGATGCTACATGCAACACACCTGCTGGTACAGAACAGTCTGAGGTAGATGCTACATGCAACACACCTGCTGGTACAGTACAGTCTGAGGTGGATGCTGCATTCAAGACACCTGCTGGTACAGTACAGTCTGAGGTAGATGCTACATGCAACACACCTGCTGGTACAGAACAGTCTGAGGTAGCTGCTACATGCAACACACCTGCTGGTACGGTACAGTCTGAGGTAGTTGCTACATGCAACACACCTGCTGGTACAGAACAGTCTGAGGTAGTTGCTACATGCAACACACCTGCTGGTACAGTACAGTCTGAGGTAGATGCTACATGCAACACACCTGCTGGTACAGTACAGTCTGAGGTAGATGCTACATGCAACACACTTGCTGGTACAGTACAGTCTGAGGTAGATGCTACATGCAACACACCTGCTGGTACAGTACAGTCTGAGGTAGATGCTACATGCAACACACTTGCTGGTACAGTACAGTCTGAGGTAGATGCTACATGCAACACACCTGCTGGTACAGAACAGTCTGAGGTAGATGCTACATGCAACACACCAGCTGGTACATAACAGTCTGAGGTAGATGCTACATGCAACATACCTGCTGGTACAGTACAGTCTGAGGTAGATGCTACATGCAACAGTTCTGCTGGTACAGTACAGTCTGAGGTAGATGCTACATGCAACACACCTGCTGGTACAGAACAGTCTGAGGTAGATGCTACATGCAACACACTTGCTGGTACAGTACAGTCTGAGATAGATGCTACATGCAACACACCTGCTGGTACAGAACAGTCTGAGGTAGATGCTACATGCAACACACCTGCTGGTACAGTACAGTCTGAGGTAGATGCTACATGCAACACACCTTCTGGTACAGTACAGTCTGAGGTAGATGCTACATGCAACACACCTGCTGGTACAGAACAGTCTGAGGTAGATGCTGCATGCAACATACCTGCTGGTACAGTACAGCCTGAGGTAGATGCTAAATGCAACACACCTGCTGGTACAGTACAGTCTGAGGTAGATGCTACATGCAACACACCTGCTGGTACAGTACAGTCTGAGGTAGATGCTACATGCAACACTTCTGCTGGTGCAGTACAGTCTGAGGTAGATGCTACATGCCACACTTCTGGTGGTGCAGTACAGTCTGAGGTAGATGCTACATGCAACACACCTGCTGGTGCAGTACAGTCTGAGGGAGATCCTACATGCAACACACCTGCTGGTACAGTACAGTCTGAGGTAGATGCTACATGCAACACACCTGCTGGTACAGAACAGTCTGAGGTAGATGCTACATGCAACACACCAGCTGGTACAGAACTGTCTGAGGTAGATGCTACATGCAACACACCTGCTGGTGCAGTACAGTCTGAGGGAGATGCTACATGCAACACTTCTGCTGGTACAGTACAGTCTGAGGTAGATACTACATGCAACACTTTTGCTGGTACAGTACAGTCTGAGGTAGATACTACATGCAACACTTCTGCTGGTACAGAACAGTCTGAGGTAGATCTGAGGTAGATGCTACATGCAACACACCTGCTGGTGCAGTACAGTCTGAGGTAGATGTTACATTCAAAACACCTGCTGGTACAGTACAGTCTGAGGTAGATGCTACATGCAACACACCTGCTGATACAGAATATTCTGAGGTAGATGCTACATTCGGAACTCCTGCTAGTACAATGCAGTTTGAGGTAAATGCGCTATGCAAAACCAGCCCAGCAGTGGAAGGATATAAACATGTTTGATCTGTATGTTTCTTTATTATCCAATGTATCCAAATACAATTCAGCAGGTAAACTGAGTCAGGCAGCAAGAAGATTTTTTGTTGTTGCCTGGAATGCCTGGATTTTCTAAGCATGTTCTGTTAGACTTGAGAAAATTGTTGTAAACTTTGCGGATAAAAAAAGTAGTTGTTTACAATTACTGTAAAAACAGCCATACTCTTGAATAATGTTGATTATCTGAAGCTTTTTCTTCTTCTTTCGTTCGCCTGAAATAAGTTGTCTATATCAGCAATTTTGTCTCTGGTATAAATTTCACTGTCGTTGTTAATTCATTCAGTGGTCCATAGAGTTTACGTCCCACTGTTGTTCTTTCTGGCCAAAAGGTTTGCCCTAATGTGTCAAATTCGGTGCAGTCCTGGAGTACATGCTCTGCTGTCCGAGGCACCTTTCCACAGGTGCACATGGCTGATACGCCTATATTGAATTGTGTGTACATGTGGTTATGTAATCGATTGTGCCCTGTTCTGAGGCGGAGGATGATGACTAGTTCTGATCTGTCATAATAAAATAATCGTCTTCAGCTGGGGCTGGTGGTTTCCTGATTGATTTAATGATTCTTTTCTTTTGTCGGTATCTGACTGGTACATCCGGCTGCACTTTTGTCGCACCTTCTCCTGCCAGTTGATCAGCTTTCTCATTTCCAGGCACTCCACAATGTGATGGTATCAACTGCATTACAACTCTTTGCCGAAGGCTAAGTTGTGTCAGCAGTGTTTGCTATTCTGGTAGTTTCCTAAACTGGAGTGCTTCAAGTACTGATTTTGCATATGTCAGCATTACTACATACTGTGAGCCAAGATTGGTATTTAGCAGTTTTTCTGTTGCTATCTTGATAGCCTGAGTTTCTGCATCATAGTTATAGCAGTACTTTCCGGTTCGTACGCTGGACTTATCCCTAGTGCCATCTGGGAATTCTATGTACACTCCAGCACCACCATTTCTAACTGCACTTTCTGCGGACCCATCTGTTTGGACTCTGACCTATTGTTCTTGTGATTATCTAAAGCAATTTCTATCGTTGTTGTTTAAAATGGATTGAGTTTTCATGCAGGCTTCTAATAAATCACTGTCACTGTTCAGAGATGTTGGAGGGTCAGTCTCGTTGCAATGACTGTAGATTTTCTAGTTGTGACCATCTTTCCAATTCAATTTTAGTAAAAATCTAGTCAAGATCTCTACAAGCAATTTTTTTTTCAAGATAAACTTCTACACACATGTCTGGTAAAACCTATACACTAACAGATATTGATGGTGCAATGTTTGCTTTCTCTTTTTGTTCACAAGACAACATGATGTGCTCTGTGTGTTAGTATACATGTTCCAATACTCAAAGGTCTTGGGCTCAAAACAGCTTAAAGACAGTGTTTTATGTAACTGACCTTTTCAGGGCAGCTCGTCCATTATGTTCCAAGCCTGGCAGCAGGTTTCATCTCTGGCCTCCAGCAGCTGCCAGCATGTTCCAAGCCTGACAGCAGGTTTCATCTCTGGCCTCCAGCAGCTGCCAGCATGTTCCAAGCCTGACAGCAGGTTTCATCTCTGGCCTCCAGCAGCTGCCAGCATGCGGCA
>CAJHNH020002158.1:99980-107480 GCA_905116865.2 Candidula unifasciata
TCTATCTATCTATCTATCTATCTATCTATCTAGCGATCTATCTATCTATCTATTACGCAGTAACCTCCATACGAGTATTACCATTACGTATTTCACGTTTAAAACTCATGGAATCAAGGCCGAAGGGTTGCGATAGCCATAGTTTTTAGCCAAAGCGTTAACAACTTATGGTTTCTGAATAAAAAATTAAAAAAACACACACACTGCTTCCTAAACTTGGGTGACCAACTGCCCTTACTCCAGTTGGAAACAAAACCCTTCTCTCTTGTAATATCATCATCTTGTGCTTCTACACGATTATCAGCATCACATGTGACCAAACGATCAAAGATTTTTTCTCTTTGCTTTCTCCCTGTCCTCTTTCTGTCAATCGTAATAGTTGTCACCGAGTTCTCGAGCTTATATCTGATACTGAAATATTCAGTCTGTAATCGGACACAAAGAATAACTTAATAACAATTTTGTTTTGTATCGTCTTTCTTTCAACGTCTGTTAACATGAGGTTCCGTCAGGTTAATTGACTGTAGTCTTCTTCAATTCCTAAAATTTGTTTTTCTGTATGTTTTTAAAACTCTGAGACAAGTGGCGCTGCATGGGGTTTCACGTAACCTATGGTAAACTCTGCCGATTGATTTAAGTAGGTTATAATTTACAGCTAAACTAGTCCTGTTCTTGTTGACAGCATTTCCTTTGTAATTTCCATTACTTCTGTTTTTCCGCTGTTCAAAGTAGGGATCTCCCCCCCCCCCCTTTTCCCCTATTTTCTGTTAACAATTATGTCCATAATTTCTTGCAGTTGTGTTTGATTTTCAGCGATTAAAACTATATTATAAGAATATCACAGGTTGTTAACAACATGCCCACTAAACGCTATTCCTAGAAGATCATGTGTGGATCTAATTATTATTTCCCTGTACAAATAATAGTACATATCCCTGTCTAACGCCGTGTTTAATGCACTGAAAAGTTCCAACGTGGTTGCCAATCTTTATGGCTGCTGCTTGTTGCCAGTAAATATTTTTTTCCTGATCTCTACCGTCCAATTTTTGAGATTTCAAAAATTATGATAATTTTTTTGTTTCATTTTATCAAATGCAATATTTCAAAGCATAGATAAAGAAATCTGTTTATTTCAATCATTCTTTCCGAAAGAGTTCTCAAGATAAATATGGCGTTGTTTGTGCCTGTTCATGTAACAAAACCAGACTGCTTTTCTACAATTTTTGGTTTAATTGTGCACCTTATTCTTCTATTGTTGAATAACTATGTTTGTTTTTAAAAATTTCGGATTACAAGTGCATATTGTTTTTTCACAAGATGGCGGCTATTGCCATGACAACTATGATTGTTTAAACACTTAAAGTATACAAATGTAATAACATGTATCCCTACAAATGATCATTATAAAATAACTGCTCTAGCTCTGTAAATAAAAAAAAAAAATTTTGGTGTAGTGACCCCTTAATATGCTCACTGGTTTTAGTTTTAGTTAAATGGCAGTTGGGGGAGGGGTGGGGGACGGGGGAAGGGATCGGGTGTAAATGTATAAAGCCACTGTTATAAATACCATTTAACAATTTTTTGTCAACGCCTTTGAACCCAGTTTACTAGCAGCTTTTGATTCTTCTATATTAATATTATCTAGCCCTGGAGAGCTACATTTCTTTATGTACTTATAGTATCTTTTATTTCCCCTTTCAGTACTGGCGGCCCTTCCCAATACTCGCGAATCTCTATTTCTGGTTTTTTGTCATCATCGTATTATTATTTTATATGGCTATATAATCTAACTCTCTATGTCTGGTCTGTTGTTATAATCGTATAGCTAGCTAGCTCTTTTGCACATTCTGTCCATCTTTCAATTCCCTTGCACACTGTTCCAGCACTAGGGAAATTTCCGATAAATGCAACATATCTTCTTATATGGCACTATCTGTGAATGATGACAACAAAAGTGTTTGAATGAAATATTTATATACAAATGTCTAACAGACAATCATGTCTACAGTAAGCTGTCGACTTATAGCTTACTAGTAGATCGTCTTCTACTTCAGAAGTAATTTATGATGGAGATAAGGGGAGTAATTTCACTGCAGTGTTTAACTACAGTTCTACCCATGTTGCATTTAGCTGGTAAGTCAAAATAGCTTTTCTTTACTGTAGAAATTTATATTTCACTAAACTGCTGACAATGGCAGTAAGTTTACTGAGTAAGCTCACCCATAGAAATTATGCACACATTTCCGAGACACACACAGACACAAACACAAACAAACACTCGTCCTAACGTGTCGTGGAAGTAACTGTGGGGATCTGCTGTGTACTCGTCCTAACGTGTCGTGGAAGTAACTGTGGGGATCTGCTGTGTACTCGTCCTAACGTGTCGTGGAAGTAACTGTGGGGATCTGCTGTGTACTCGTCTAACGTGTCGTGGAAGTAACTGTGGGGATCTGCTGTGTACTCGTCTAACGTGTCGTGCAAAGTAACTGTGGGGATAACTGTGGCGGTGTGTACTCGTCCTAACGTGTCGTGGAAGTAACTGTGGGGATCTGCTGTGTACTCGTCCTAACGTGTCGTGGAAGTAACTGTGGGGATCTGCTGTGTACTCGTCCTAACGTGTCGTGGAAGTAACTGTGGGGATCTGCTGTGTACTCGTCCTAACGTGTCGTGGAAGTAACTGTGGGGATCTGCTGCTGTACGTGGAACTAACGTGGGGATCCTAAACGTCCTACGTCTATGTGGAAGTAACTGTGGGGATCTGCTGTGTACTCGTCCTAACGTGTCGTGGAAGTAACTGTGAGGATCTGCTGTGCACTCGTCCTAACGTGTCGTGAAAGCTACCTTTATTACCTTCATTCTGTTCTTGATGCAGTCAACACATGTTTTCGTGGTCTGCCGGTGGCTATGTGTTTATTATATTTCTTCAGCCTGATTCTCTGTGCCGGCTTTTACCAGGGCATTTTCCAAATATGGCAAAACTATCTCATCTGTTACTATTTAATGAATCGAACGACTAGTTTCCTGTCTCTTACCTTTTCTAATTCATTATTTTTTTCCCAACATCTTGTTACTCCGGATGGTTTTGTAAGACGATCTCTGTTACGACCTCTCTATCCACTTTGTTCTCACAGGCACATACTAATTGTAAGCACTAAAGATTGCATCTCCAGCAACTTTTCCTACAGGAAACGCGGTGGTGCAATGGACGCTGCCAACCATCCTGTCGCTTTTAGCTTCAATTCTGACCTGAATAGAATCTATCAAAAATATCAGTCTAGCACCATGTGTCTAATACGCTAGTTGTGCGACAAGGGTTCTCTGTATTTTTAACTTATACTATTTATTCGCATCATTCAAGCAATCAGATGCCTTCTCTGTAATGATGGTTGGCTGAAATGGATTTCCATGGTCTTCCCTTGTCTTGAGGTACACTCTCAGAGACTGCTGTTTGTCCAACTTTTGATTTTATCATCCCATGTGTATTATCGTTTTTTACCTCTTGAACTCTTGCCCTCGATCTTTCCCTATCGTATGGTTTTGAAAAATACTTCAGTATCTTTTTTTTTTTTAGCAGCCTTTCCATAACATGTGTATTTGCTTGTTTTTGTTTGAATGCGACATATTCTTCTGTATATCAATATTTCCAGATACTAATTTAGACTTTCAAGCTGCTTCATTTGTTTATAAAATATAGTAACTAACTGTTGAAAGCGTTTCTGCATGTCTTGACGAAGCATTCTCAAAACTGACTACACAGCAGTTTAAGATCTACCTTGTATGTGGCCTAGTCCGCGGCTTGGTGGGAGATTTTGCGGACAGAAGTAAATTTTGCTGGCTTCTCAGGTGTGTTGCTTACAGCTGGTCACTTTGTAATGTCCAGTCCAATAGCCTAATAATCATTTTTCTTATTGTAAGCATAGTACATGAAAATATCCGGAAGGTTAACCAGATCAACAAATGCCTGCTGAGGTCAAATGTGTTGCCGAATGTCGCAAATATCGCAGCCATGCCGTAAACGGGCACACCAGTTACATTTGGATGAACGCAGAAGAAGAAGTACATCAACATTTCCTTAAACTACATACACCCCACCTGCCCAAGAATGACTTGTGTCAGTTAACTTTTCTTACTTTCACCTAATTAGTCATCGGTTAACTGTTTGGGAACCAAGCAAGTTTACTTCCAGGCTCTTTGTTTTCAGATATTATTGTATTCGGTGTTTACATCCAAAGAATTAAAATAGTTACAGAATGAGAAGGAGGCGTTAAAGTATCTTTGTGGAGTAAGTGGGTGGTTGTACATCTGGATGAGTCTCAAGGATCTAAGAAAAGATTCGCATGTCAGTTGAGACCAGCAAACACTCATTATGAAATTGTATCTTCCACAAAGTATGCACACGATTATGTAGTGAGAAAAAAAGGAGGGGGCGGGGGAAAAGGAAGTGGAGACAAATATTCATTTGTTCAGGGAGATAAATACGATATCAAGGATACAATATTTAAAATAATTATGTACACTTAGCCTTACTGTGTGTATAGACACAATGAGAATTACAAACAGTTATTAATTCGAATTGAGTCTTTTAAAATGTGAATATTCAGAAGAAAAGGTTGTATGTCATCATCTTCAGCAGCCAGTGCAGAGTTCCAATATTAATGGTGCCAGTAGCATTCTGTCTAAACGTCTGTCGTGCCTTTCCGTTGAGTCACGAGCATCGTCCAGAACCCCTTGTCCCTACCTCCTGCATCAATCTCACCAGGCTAATACACCATTCTGACATGTCTGCAAATAGACAGAGAAAAACTAGCGAAAATAGAAGGTCACTGAAAAAGAGGTAGGCAGCGAAACAAAAAGGATCATAGATCACAAGACGAACAGACAGCAGCAGTCTCAAAGCGTACGACTAGAACTAGAGCGAGTTGATGATCCATTGAAACCAACCTTCATTATGGCGATCACACATGATTGAATCGGAATTGCCGTGGCGTAGCGTCTAGATGCTCCTGTGTGGATCGGAATGTTGTGGGTTCGCACCATGGCTAAGCCTGACTTTTTTCAAAAATTACCTTGACTCACAGGTCGACCCAGCCTTGAGTGGGTACCGGGTGCAGTCTCGGGAAGTGAAGGCGGCCGTCGTGATGCTGACCACATCACGCAATTTGTGCCGTTTGATCTTTAAAAATATAGGTCTAGCCCTATATTCCCTTACGCGTAAAGGGGTAGAATAGGGACCTTTACTTACACTTTATACCTGATTAATTGACTGAGTGACTGACTGTTCACAGGCAGCGAAACAACAGGCTATAACGTCCACGTCGCCGTAGAGCATCTGACGCCCGTCGTCGGACTGGACTACTATATCCCGTGTACATTAATGTAAGTAACTTCATGAAAGAATACTTTCCAGGCCGTGAGAAGAGTCAGTTGATAGGACCCCTTCCCACACGCTGGGGCGTTTTAGGCATATAGCGCTAGACCTATATTTTACGAACCTATTGTTAACCAGTTGGTAAAGAGATCAACATCACACCACCGTCTTTACTTTCCAGGACTTTGCCTGCTGCCCACTCAAGAGTGGGTCGGCCGGTGAGCCTAGTTTATTTTTGAAAAAAGTCCGGATCAGCTCAGTTTCGAACCCTGACCTTCTGAACCGCGTCCAGCAGCTACACGGCGGTGCCTCCATATTTCAATATAGTTGAAAGGAATTTGACTAGTGACGAGGCTGATCTCATGCTGGCCGTTTTATTTCCCAGGACGTCTCCTGATACCAGTTTGTGGCTGCGTCGACCTGTGGACCTACAACATTTATATGCTTTCCTCCCCATATCCGCTTCCTCAATTATGGTTTCCCCGGTGTATATCAGGTTGTGACTATTCAGTAAGGTTACGTCGGCGACCGGGTTACCCACTGGCCCGCCGTAGACGACTTCGTCGCCAACCGGGACATTATTTGGGCCTGTCTCCTTTGATCACATGAAAACTGCAGGAGTCTTTGTCAGGTCTCTTGGGGGCGTGCAGCGCTAAGCCATTTTATATTGCGCACATAAAGCTAGTGGCAACTTGAACCTAAAGCTTCCCCCTTCCGGGATGCTGATTGAACGTGACGACCTTTCACTGCAAGGAGTCTCCACAACGCTGCGTCTTTGGCCCAGATGTAAGCGAGGGCGATTCAACAGGCGGCTCGTGGGCCAACTGGGACCTGCGGATCATTGCCAGTTGTGTTGTATTAATGATCTTGGGTACCATACATTTTATGTGCAGTAGAGGCAGTCTTTCTTAGTCAACTGAAACGAGGAAAATAATTCCTAATACTATAAAAAAAAAGTTTTTTTTTTTTTATTACGGAAGTTAATCATGGACAATTACTAGATTTTATGAAAAATTGTTTGGAAGCTGCGGAGATGTGGTTTTATTACCAAATGATGAGAATACCCTGGACAGATAAAAAGAGTATTGAAGACGTCTTGAAAAAAATTGACTTACGAAGAGAACTGATTGCCCACGTCAGAAAGAGACGATTTGCATTCTTTCGTCATGTGATTAGAAGTAGAAAACTGGAGTACTTCGCAACAATAGGAAAGTTTGATGCGAGGAGAGACAGAGTGAGACTGAGAGAAAACATACTGGACAGTTTGACATCATGGCATGGAGGATCATCTGCATCAAAGTTGACTGAAAGTACACGAGAAAAAAGATTGTGGATAGACAAGACTTCCAATGAAGGTAAAGGTAAAGTCGGGAGATGTGAACCAGCGTCATTGCACACGGCTATACTATAAGTGCACTGCCACCAGAACGGACAGCTGATAAGAAACTGTCCGCCTGTGACGCAGTCAGCACGTAACTCTGTAGCTACAGCAATGTTCCTCCATTTACCACAGAATGTGACTCTGGTACCCATTTCCTAGAGGCTGGGTACATTCCGGGAACCGCCCGGTTTCGAACACCGACAGTGGCTGCAGCGAGTCGCAGCTGGATTTGAAAGCTACAGTGTTGCATTTATAGGTGTCTTCAACCTGCTTATAGCTTTCAACGATTTTCTCTGGTTTTTAAAAGTGTCATTATTAAAGTTTCCGGCTCCTTGTTTGGGTACGAGGTGGGAAAAAGAGGAATAGACCTATTGCCTCATAACAAACAGGCAGTATGAGTCTACTACTTAAGGATGATTCCTTTAAAGTTGAAGTGCAGTTGTCTTAGAGGCTAGGAACCAAATGTCTCCATGTAAACAATCCGGATCTGTAAAAGAGATACGCACGCAAAACGCGCGTTATCGAACAGGACTAAAGTCCAGAAGTGAACGAGCAACAAGAACTTTCCACTAGAGGTTACAGCCTGAAGAAGGTGTATTGTAGTTTACCATGTGCTCTCTTACCCCCGACCTTTCCCTCCAGTATAGAGATGTGTCCTTTAGTTCGCTTTAAGTATACTAGGTAATACAATCCTCGCTCATTAATGCATCAGTGAGATATCTTATCTCTTTCAATACCAGAATATCATAGC
>CAJHNH020002158.1:109980-122702 GCA_905116865.2 Candidula unifasciata
TATATTTCATTTCATATGTATACAGCATTATTTTTTTCTGACTAAGTGTGAATACAGAATCACTAACTAATGAGTATTGCTTGAAAAAAGCTGATGAAAGGAGATCGATATTTACAGCTATAAGTAAAAGACAAGCAGTGTCCTTTGGTCATGCGATGGCGCGGTAAGATTTGAAGAATATTGTGACGACGATAGAGGAGGGGAAGCAGATCGAGAGAAGTGATGGCAGATGGACTGCGACGGTGGCACGAGAGGGTATCATCGCTGGAAATGATCCAGAAGACAAAGGACAGAGATCTGTGGAGATGCATGAACGCCTACGCTAGTCTGGGGGAGGGGTGGGAGGAACTTGATGATGACAGTATCACATTCTTTATTTCAGGTGGATTATTTAGTTTGTTTGTTTAGTAAGTTAGTTAGTTAGTTAGTTAGTTAGTTAGTTAGTTAGTTAGTTAGTTGGTTAGTTAGTTAGTTAGTTAGTTAGTTAGTTAGTTAGTTAGTTAGTTAGTTAGTTAGTTAGTTAGTTAGTTAGTTAGTTAGTTAGTTAGTTAGTTAGTTAGTTAGTTGGCTAGTTAGTTGGCTAATTATTTAGTTAGTCTTTCTTCTGAGGCCTAGGGCGGCGCATGAGGCAGAGGTCATAGCTATCCATGTCTATCGGCTCGTTGCCACCTGTTTTAGGTCTTAGATGTCTGCTAGGTCCACGGTAAAGCCTTTTCTGATGATGGTTCTACGTAGTCTCTCTTGGTCTTTCCCGTTTTCTTTTCCCTTCTGGTGTTTATATAAGGGCTTGATGTGAGAGTCTTGTCTTATCCATCCTGATAGTTCATGGCTGATGTAGTTCCAGCGGCCCTTTCTTATAGAACTGGACGCATTGCCTTTCTTGGTCTCCTAAATTTTCGTGCTGGCTCTGAAATCTGTCCAGTGAAGATTTGCTATTCTTTTGACATCTGTTCTCAAAACTGTCGATATTTTTTCTCTTCTTAATCTCGAGCTACCGTTGCTATCCAACACTTGCATTCATAAGTTAAAATTGGCAATCACACAAGAGTTGAAGATTCTAAGCTTTGTGTGATTGCTGAGTGTCTTTGACTTCCAGATGTTTGACAGTTTGGTAAAGGCACTAGATGCCAGTGCGATTCTAAATATTTCTGCGCTAAGTTTCCTATATCTGCCATCTTACTTTCCAGGTATGTAAAGCTGTTGACTTTTTCAAGAATATTATATTTTAGTATGATGTCTTTAGGTGGATACAGATTCATATATCAGATTTCATATGTATTAAGTATTGCATTCTTGATTTTATGTGTGCAAAATAATTCATTCCCGATTTCATGTGTACACAACATCACATTCCTGATTTCAGCGAAAAAGAAAAGTGAATAAATAAATTGGCTCACACACAAAAAAAAAAAAAAGAATTATCCACTTCAGAAATTTACATTGTTTGGACAAGTCAGGAGATCGACCCGGGCATCAGAAAAACGATGCTAACATCTTTTTCATAGACCAATAGGTACACGCCTGGTAACATGGTCAATATTGCACCCACCGCCTTTTTTCCACTTGACATTACCTGGTATCCCTTGTAAGGCTGGGTCGACCCTGCAGCAAATGTCAATTTTGGAAGGAAAACAAAAATCCTTGATGCAGATTCTTCTTCTTCTACTTAGTGTTTACCGGCTTCACCCTCCGGCTAAATGCTCTGACTATTCAACCACCTCTAGACCTTACTCATGTTCCAGAAGAGTAGTTTTGCGTGAACTTCCTTTGTTACTGATCTAGTTTGTTTGTATGCAGACTTTTGGTTTCTTGCCTGTCAATCAGATGGAAACTCCGACTTCGAAGAAAACGACTATAGTAGCCGCATACGACAGGATATTTTAGGGCAGTGAGTCTGTTTAGGATCCATTTTAAGAGACCTAGGTTCAAGACTAGAAATCATGTTTATTGTTTCCGAGACAACATCAGTTCTTGATAACATATAAATATTGAGGAGATTTAAAAAAAAAAAAAAAAAACTTGTCATTTTAAAATAAACTTCGACGGCACAGAGCAATATCTATTGCTACCTTTACAAATGACCATGAAACATGGACCTTAAGAGCTGAACTCGAAAAGAAGATACAAGCACTGGCAATGCGATTTTTCAGAAAGATTCTTAACATCATCATCTTCAAGTGCCTTGCTGACCGGCGTGGGCGATCATATCTCTCCACAACATGCGATCGCCTGCAGCATGTATTAGTTCGTGTGCTGACACACCTCCGTGCTATGCAAAAAGGCTGTCAATAATCTTCTCTCGTCGCCTTTCCCTATTCCCTATCTTGTTTGGCCTACCTACCGATTCTTAACATATCCTAATTAAAGAAATTCCATCACAAATGCGAGGTTTAATTACTCCTCACTTTAGCATATATGAACCTCTTTTATGCAATAGTACGGATATTTGGTGCGATCTAATGTCCTCTCAAACACGACACTACAGAAAGCAGTAAGGGGGAAGAGGAGAAGAGGCAGCCCAAGAAAGACTTGGATACAGATCGACTGCACAGGCATTAGGTATGCAACCGTGACAGCCATCGTATCTGACCGCCAGAGGTGGAGGGAACTAATCAGACAGTCAACAGCAACTGGTGACCAAACGACACGCAGTGTTACAGGATGAAGATTGAACATCCTCGGATGGTTCTCGGTGCTTTAATAATATCCTACCCGAAACAGGGGAAATCCACAGGTCCCGGGGCAGTTTAATATTTCAGGGGGTGGTAGATAGGCTGCATGCAGTCGTGAGACCTAGGCTGCGTACAGTTTCGGGACCTAGTCTGCACTCTCTCATAGGACGTATGTGGGTTGGGGTTAGGGCCAGTTCTTGATGTTTTAGGGTCGTTGAAAGCATCAGAGAGCCGGGAAACCCAGACCTACCACCCTCTAAAATGTTGGAGTGTCGTGTGACGTCATCTGGGGTAAGATATTAATAAAGAACTTGGTTCTCTAATGTTCGAGCATGCTTATTATTACTTAATAGGTTTGTTTCCCGTATATATTGTTAGCCATAATGGTTTGGACCTTCCACCTCCAATCATCCCCAATTAGGAATCTGCCCACGACGGTTCCTCCGAAATCATTAGGTGTTAACCCATATTTTATACCCTAGACTAAACATCCTTGTAATGCTTCTCTTTTGTTTGAGTAAAACTGTTTTATTTACCAGGTTAATTCTTTCGTGTATCATTAACGAGAATTCCTAGTTGTTCAGTCAGACACACCGTAACAAAAACCCGGACTGTAGGGAAAACTGCACGCAAGGTCACCCTGGTTTTTATGCGGCAGACATTACATGATATAGTGCAGCTTCCAGGCTACAGAATGTTTTTGTTGACAGACGTGTTCAGTGTCCAACTGGCAATTTTGCGAGACGGCCTTTAGTGCCCCACAAGATGGCAGCTGTGGTTGCAATTGGAAGACGATATCTTCCGACGAACATTTGGTGTACAGCTTCTACTTTTACATCAGGAAAGTGATCCGTGAGCATAACGTAAGTTTGTGTTGTCAACAGTACCATAGATGTATCTGTAAATCTCTCTGTTTTTTTCTCTCTTTCGTACCCAGCCCTCTTTTCTAGCTATTTATTGTACCAGGTCAGACAATTTAGTGATGAGACTAATTCCATAAAAACTAAAATATTCAACAGTTGAAGATATAACCGGTATTTTATTCAAAGTAAGCCCCTCGTGCATTGATACGGTGAGTAGCACGATCTAACAAACACTGGAACGACTTCTGTAGTTCTTCTGTTGCTATGGCTAATAAAGTCCATGTTACGGCCCTTTGGATGTCATCCATAACGCCAAAGAGGCGTCCTTTCAATGGTTTCTTTAATTTTGGGAATCTAAAAAAAAAATTGTTAATTTTCCGAGTTTGTTAACTATAGACTCACACACCACTGAACGATTGCTTTCAATTTTTCACACAATGTTGCCACTGACTGAAAGCGTGATTTTTTTAATCAGAAAATCGCACAAACCACGAACGACGTAGCTCCAGCAACGGTCAAATCCTTATTTGTTTCGTTTCGGTCCGGATTTGTTTTTAGTTGATCGGCCATTATTGACTGCTGAGCTCTTTTTGAACTTTGCATTATTATATAATTTCATTTCCAAAATCTGCTTGAGTGTTTGATAGCGTAGTTGTAAATATTCTGCTTATCATTCGGGTGACTCGCGTTCTATTCCCTGCTAGGTGATATAAATTTGTTGTTTAAGCCATTAACTGGACGGCTGGCACGTTTTGTTGTGGTTTATGGCTAGGCTGCGATATCTACGCCTTTTTTGGTTTTGGGGTTTACAGCTAGCCTGCGATAGCGGCGACGTGATGCTCAATGGTCATGTTACAGGTAATCTTCGTTCACCTTCGATAGGGCCGTTGCCACGTTGTGTTTTGGTTTACAGCTAGGCTGCGATATATGACCTTAACTCTTCAGTGTTCGACAGTATAGTTGTAAGTATTGTACCCTTCACGCGGATGACCTGTGTTCGATTCCCCGCTGGGTGATAATTGTTATTTTTCCCTTAGAATGGTGGTTGCCACGTGTTGTGGTTTACTGCTAGGCTGCGATATCTGCCTATCATGCGGGTGACTAGCGTCCGATACCCCGCTAGGTGATTATAATCTTTTTGCCCTTAACTGGGCGGCTGGCACGTTGTGTTGAGGTGTATGGCTAGGTTGCGATATCTACGTCTTTTTTCGTTTTTTGGGGTTTTCAGCTAGCCTGCGATAGCGGCGTCGTGATGCTCAATGTTCATGTCAGGGGTAATCACTGTTCGCCCTCGAGAGGGCCGTTGGCACGTTGTGTTGTGGTTTACAGCTAGGCTGTGAGATCGGACCTAAACTCTTCAGTGTTCGGTAGTATAGTTGTAAGTAGTCTACCCTTCACGAAGATAACCGGTGCTCGATTCCCCGCTGGGTGATAATTGTTCCTTTCCCCTTAAAATGGTGGTTGCCGCGCTGTGTTGTAGTTTACAGCTAGACTTCGATATCTGCGCCTTTCGCCCAAAAACATCCGATTTCAGTAAAGTCTCAGTTAGCCTCCCTGCGACGCTTCTCGGTCAAAACTATTCGACGATGACAGAAACTGTTAACTAAAACGGCTCATAGTCCAGTTTAGTTTGGGTGGACACAGATGCCAAGGCCAGTTAGAAATCTCCCTTCGGAGAGGGAGAGATGACATGTGCGGGGTATTTTTCATGCTTTTTGTTAGTATAGTGTACTTTTTTTGTGTGGGTTCCATCACTGTTTAGGTGATGAAGATGTCGGGGGCAAAATTAAACTAAACATCCGTGGCCACAGCATGCGGCGCTAACTCCTCTAGCTACACCGACCTACACATACTGTAGTGACAGTTTTTGTTGTTGTTATTGTTGTTGGGATGGTGGTGGTGGTAGTGGTAGCTGAAGCCTGGTAATGCATGGGTGATGTGGTAACTGTTACACTTGCCACATGTACTTCTCAGTACAAATTAATGCTACACATTTTGGTCTGGGTGGACAGGGATTTCAAGCTCAGTTTAGTTACAATATTTCGTCAGATGACGACTTTCCCATCCTGCAGAAAGGAGGATATGATTAGTGGTGGAATGAAGGGGGGGTGGGGGGGGGGGGGTTGTTGCCACACACTATTAACTGAGGGAGCTTAAAACAATATTTTATAGTTCTCATTTCTTACCTATTTTTTTTTTTTGTTTTTATAATTTCCCCAGGGAAGATTTTTCAATCCTTCAGGGAGGGAGATATGACTTGGTTGATAGGAGGGGGGAAAAAGGGGGGGGGGGGGTATGACAGACACTGTTAGCTGAAAGCTTTTGTCTTTCTTTTCCAATTTTACCATTCTGGACTACAGCAATGCGTGGCCGGGTACAGCTAGTAAAAAATTATCACAGGTAGACAAATATGGGAAATACGGTGGATGGTTGAGAACACACACTTGTTTTTCAGCCATAAATTCCTGTTTTAATGATGTCTTATTGGTACTCAACCCGCTGATGTTTTTGGTCATCAGATAACGAATGCGGCACAAACCTGTAAGGAACTTTTCTCTTGCTAAAATCTTGCACTAAAAGTATACGAAGGGTCTCTCTATAAACACCAGATTTATCTACCATAATCATCACAGTAAAACAACGACCTTCTTGTATCCGTTCTATTACTTTTGCAATGAGTCTATCATTACAAACATAAATTGGGCGTCCAGGTCTAGTTGCATTAGTAATCATGTCCACACCACTTTTGAATCGTGAGTATCAACTTAAAATCTGTGCACTAGATAAACATTTATTCCCACAAATTTGTCGCGTCAATTCAACTGTCTCAATGGCGCTTTTTTTTAAGTTTTAAACATAATTTAATGTTAGCTTTTTTACTCTATGCTGATTTGGTAACAATGCACATCTAACTACGTCAAAATAATGGCGGCTTGTTTGTCGTCTGCTTATCAGGCAGGGATGCAAAGTTGCCAGATCATAGATGAAGGTTGCCTCTTTAGATTCTATGCTTTGCTTCATATATGATACTTTTCTCTTGGCCGTAATAAAATCAGTCTCATTACTTAATTATTGGACCTTGTATTTATTTATATCTCTCTTTATTCCTTTATTTCCTTCTTTCTGTCGGTCTTTCTCTTTTTCCCCCTCTCTTATATATAAAAATTTTATGAGCTTCTGTCTATCTATCTCTCTGCATGTATGTGTTTGTGTGTGTATGGATGGATGGGTGGTTGGATGGACGGACTGACAGACAGACAAACATATATTTAAAAAACTGTTTATTATGAATACCTGTAATAGAATTGAACAACTTCAGATGCAAGGAAGAGACAGATACATGTTTAAATAAATAAAAACATTTAAAGGCGAATTCAGGGCTACTTTTCATGTAATAAGTGATAAAAACAGTAACAAGTTAATGGAAACTAAAGACATATTAGAAAGATGGAAAGAATACTGTAGAGAAATGTATGAGGATCTGACGAGTAATTCAAAAACACCTTGTGAAAGTTATGAAAAAGAACCAGAGCCTTTACTGGATGAGGTACGATCAGCAATACACAGCCTGAAGAAAGGAAAGTCACCAGGTTGCGATGAAATACCAGCAGAACTTATTAAAGCAGAAGGAGAGTCCAGCGTCCGAATTTACCATGCACTGTGCACGAAGATCTGGAACAGTGCTATTTGGCCTAAAGCATGGAAAAGAACAGTCCAGATACCCCTTCCAAAGAAAGGAAATTTGAAACTATGCTCTAACTAGCTCAACGTCGCATTAATAAGTCATACTAGCAAAATGAACTTACGAAATATTATGAAGAGGACTGAAAAAAAATTACAATATGAGCTACATGACAGACAGGGTTGAGGGATCACATTTTTAATATAAAATTAATTTTTGAAAAATGTAGATAATACAAGGTAGATCTGTATGCTTGTTTTATTGATTATAGCAAGGCATTCGATTGTTTACAACATCAAAAATAGTGGACTCTTATGAGAAGTATGGGGTTTCCAGAGCATTTGGTGCTTTTAATTGAAAATCTTTATCAAGAACAACAAGCAGCCATCAGAGTAGCTGGTGAAACATTTGATCGGTTCAAAGTGCAAAAGGGAGTTAGGCAGGTGTGCATTCTCTCACCATACCTATTCAATATATAGAAATGAGAAATGTCAAAAATGACCAGACTTGTGACAGTTATGATCCGCTCAAAATTGGTGGCAACCCTATACCGGAACTTCGCTACACCTTTCGAACAGCGTAAAGGAAACAGAAAATTTAATATCGTCCGTCCAAAAGCACAGTGAAGATCAAAATCTGTTCTTGAATTTAAAGAAAACAAAAAAAAATTTCCACAGATAAAACTGGCTGTCACCCAAACATAACAATAAATGGTGAAGCAATTCAAAATGTCAAAAACTTTAAATATCTAGGCTCTATAATAAATAGCAATGGAGACTGCTTGACAGAAATTAAAAGGAGGATGGCCATAGCAGTGCAAAGATTAAACAGCCTTAAAAGTCTTTGGTTAAGCACCAGCAAGGAGATCATAATTAGAATTTTCAGAGCATGCATCTTCTCTGTAGCAACATACGGATGTGAGTCGTGGACTATCTTCCAGTCCTTAAGAAAGAGAATAGGGGCTTTAGAGCTGAAATGCTATAGAAAGATGATCAGAATATCTTGGACGAAAAAGAGGAGAAATACTGAGATCTTGAAAGATTTGAATATCAAGGAAGATTTGCTAATAAACAGCATCCTGTCTGGGAAGCTGAAATATTTTGGTCATATCAAGCCCACAATGGATTGGAAAAAACTATAGCAGAAGGCATGGTACCAGGAAGGACAGGTAGGGGCCGACCAACACGAAAATTGGCGCCAAGCACATTGCACCTGGGGTTTGATTCTACACGCCACATTGCTGTATTGACGTACACGTAGTTGCTAGATAACAACAGAAGACGAACGTTCTGTTATTTACCTTTATTCGCTGACACAAACATCCCACTGACAGCGCATTCTTTCGTCCTCGTGGTCACTATGCATGGCCGATTTCAATGACCTAGCCAACTCTCTCGTACTCTGATTCGCTCCGTTTGTATCTCTATGATCACACATCAATATCATATTAACGCCTTGTACCTGGTATTAATTAGTACATGTTGAAACTGGCAATGAGAAAAACATTCATCTCTTCTGTCAAACAATTATACGTGGTCACAAGTTCTCCATTCTCATCAGGTGTTCTCTTACATACGACCCCACACAACCAGGTCCGAACTACAACTGTCTTACTACCCTCTCTAGGTTCACGTCTTCCGTTCCAGTCTCACACTTTTCTTGTATCCCTTATTCGCTCACCACAGAATGTTCGAGAATCGCTAATCTCGTTTTCCTCTTTTATCACTGGTCCTCTGACCTTGTCCTCCCCGGGAATTCACAACATTACAACAGGATATAAGTGACTCCTTGAGTATGAAATTACATGAGGCGTGAGAACTGGCTAGAGTTTTTTTCAGGCAGACCGTAATGAGATCAACATTCTGCAAACGGACCTGCTACATGATGATGAGGATGAGATAGTTACATAAGATTACTTAGATAGATAAATATGTTTTACACCTTACATTTTTTTTGTCCATGCATCACATCAGTACTTTTTTGTGTATAAAACTTTGAAGTTTTTTATTTGACCTCAGTGGATACTTGTCCTTTCTTCACAGTTTATATAATAAACAAACCTGTATTCTAAGACGCATGACCAACTACATTCTATTTCATTAATAATAATTGCTTTCCGGAGACTATTGGTGCGGATGATATAAAACATATCTTGCAGAAAGCAAAAGACACCACGCCTGGGACAGGCGGAGTCAGGTATGCCGCCATGGAGATCATGAGTGATGAAGACTTTGGGGAGATGGCTTTCTACTTCAACGAGAGCATTCGGAACAGTGTTAGAACAGGATGCACAGTTATTTATTTAATACCTTTGCTAAAACTAGACAAAGATCATTCAAACTGATCGGTTTTAGGATTATCGCTCCTGAAAATACATTTTGGCAAGGTGCTATAGAAGATTACTGCTGTTAAACTGCTGAATTATTTTTTTTTTTTTTTTTAAATAAGAAATGAGATTTAGGTAGTTACTGGCCAGGGAGAGATACCTGGTCAAATGCAGTCAGGTTTGCCTTTGATATTTATGAGGGGTTCCCGAATAGACAAGAGCCTGTGGTGGTGACGCTTGATATTGAGGATGCCAACAGTAGAGTCATATATTATATTTTTATAATTGGGCTCTTGGTGTGTCCCTAGCTGGTGAACTTGATAGCAGATGTCCTGCATTTACCTTAAAGTCGCCCTCTGTCTGGGTTTACGGAGCATGCAATACCACACCAGGACTATGCCAGGGTTCTGTAGTTTCACCAGTGCTCTTCAGTGTATATATACGCACAATTGCAGAACTTAAATCACCACTGGTTGGAAGGATAGTGATGTTTGCAGTTGATGGTCTTGCATATAGGCAGGGGAGCGGTATGTAATAAACAGTCCAAGAACTACGGGCAAGTGTAGACAAAGTAACCAACTGGTGTGTAGAATGGGTGATGTCATCAAACCAGAAAAGGCGGCTGTTTTATGGTGCTCTCTGGACAATAGAATTGTAAGACTTTATCTTCCATGTCTCACACCTAATGATGTAAACATTAAAAGAGAGAGCAAACTGAGGTACTAGGGTATCACTTTCCAAAGAAACCTGTCCTTTAGTTTAGGCAACTGCTGTTAAATACACAACAAAAAAATGTGATAGATTGTGGAAGGGGGATGCTTACTATATCAAAGTGTCAGCTGATGAAACTTGACCGCCTACAGAATGAAGCCATGAGGGTAATTCTGGGATGTACAAGATATACCCGGATAGTATGTGTGCGATACATACACAATTTTCCAGCAAAAGTCAGACGTGTAGAATTCTGATCAAATTGAGCCGTGAGTGCAGGAAGTGGCCATCAGGCGTTAACGAGTCTGAAGTTCGACGAATGATTTATAACAGTTCTTGCCTAGGTGATGTGATTATCTGTACAGATGGTTTTGTGTTGAGAGGCAGATGAAGGTCATGGGGTTTTAGCAAAAATGAATGGACATCATTTAGTGCAACAAAGCCTGGGATATGACATCACAACATCTTGTTTGAGAATGGAGGTGGAGGCAGTCACACCAGCCTTTCGCTGGTTTGAGAATCAGCTGTACACACATGTCATAATTGTAACCGACTCATATAGCATGTTCCGTGAAGTTATCATACTTTCATTAGTTTTCCCCATGCATGCCGGTGTACTGGGAAATGAACAGACAGACAGCCTGGCTGGCTCTGCATAACTTGGTGGTGAATTGATGCATAACAAGCTAAATGTTGTAAAGGCTCTTTGGGACCGAGTGAACAATGCGAAAGCATTGCTCTGAAGCGAATGGTATTGCGAGGAGCGGGTCAGGGTGATCTAATTGATGATCAGCACTCAATGAACAGGTGAGGCGGATGTACAATATGCTACTGGCGTCACTGGAATTAGAACTCTATGCTTTCTGATGAACATGGAAACGGGGCGCCTATGGTTTTGTCTCTAGGCTGTGGTTTTGATTCTTAGTTAAACATTAAACATTAGCCAGATTCTATATTAAGGTTTTTTTTTTTAGTTTGCTCATTCTCCTCTTCCTCTCTACAGAGCCCTATAGTATAGTTCTGGATACACCGGTAGATGTTAGTAGTCCGTACCACTGCATTTCCCATGTGTTCACTGCTTGTTCAAAGAGGTTTATAATTGTCAATGTGTTTGAGTGATGACACGGAGAACCTTGTCATCTCTCCTGTGTTAGGTGATGACACGGAGAATCTCGTCATATGTCCAGTGTTAAGTGATGACACGGAAAATCTCGTAATCTGTCCTGTGGTCTCTGTGATATGGTTTCTCTGTACTTAGCTCCTACCTTTGAAAGAGGTAAAATGAAATACATTTACGTTTGACATATATTTTCAGTTTCAACAGGTGTGTTGTAGCCTGGGAAGAGACATAGCCGAGGATAAGGAACAACTGGACGTTGTTAGTAGGTATCCCCTATTGTATTGCTTTGCCTGCTCATGTAGCGCTAGAAAGCCATTATAAACATCGTGGTGAAGATATTTGACTAATCAATCAATCAGGCGCTGACTCTACAGTGAAGGTTGGCAGCAATGAATCTCTAACACGCTCTGTCCCTTGTCCTGGCTGCACACTATCTTAACTGTTGCCCTCCATCTCTTGATGTTGTTCCTCCCATTTGTATCGTTGCCACCTCTTTCTCTCTTGCCTTCGACCTTTCCCTCCAGTATGGTTTCTAAAAAGTGTCATCTGATGTAGCCAAAGTATTTCAAGTGTCTCTTTTTTTTCCTCCAGTAATTCTCTTGTCAATTGTAGCCTTTCCATGAACTCTGTAATGTTCTGTTTTTTCCTTCGAAATATGACCTATTCTTGTGTATACTCACACGTCCAGAGAGTCAGTTCGAGTTGCTCATTTATTGTCGGAGTTTCTGCACTATAAAGCAGATTTATATATAAAGCATGTGACTAATACGCAAAGAGAACGTGCTTCGCTGCATTTTATGTTCATCATTGCCAACTGACAGTTTGTTTTGGACTGCATTTAACTTTCGTTCCATGTCTTTAGTAATTCTACAACTTTTACTGACAGGGTGAAAACTAAAATAAGGTTAGAATTGAAAATACGTGACGTGGTTTTAAAACGATACAATTTAGACGGGAAAGTGACGGGGAAGAAATGAAAGCGGATAGTAAGATTAGAGATTTTAGGGCAGGGCCCCTGGGGAAAAGCATCTCTTTCAAAAATAAATTTTCGTAGCTTTTTTGAAAGGGAAAGGTGTGGAAAAAAACCGGGTTTAAAACCAAAGTTCACTTTTGGGAGCACTACAAGAAAGAGGGGCTTGGTGCCAAAAAATTGGAAAAAAAAGTAAAGGGCCCTTTTTCCCAAACCTTTGGCCTAAAAGGGGGATGGGGTAGACCTAAGTTTTTGGGCCAAACCGGGACAAAGATTTGGGGGGGTCTTTAATACCCCGTTTTTTCCGGGGACTTCACCCGCTACCCACTCCTGGCTGGGTCGAACTGGGGGGCAAAGTCTTTTGAAAACCCCCCGGCT
>CAJHNH020002159.1:0-20000 GCA_905116865.2 Candidula unifasciata
TGGATGAGACGACTTTTTAAAGGTAAGAAAACTAATTTTTCTACACAAGATGTAGAAAACCCCGTAGATCTTTTGCCTGATCCTCTTATAGATCAGGTTATATACGAAGACTGGATCGAATTCGGCAAATGTACGCCATTTGACAGACAGGGTAGATACCTATTCCCAGGCTATGGGGAGGCTGGCAGACCATTTTCAAATACAGAAACCTCATCTATTCAAATTCATGAGACGCCGGAACCAGGGCCTGTTATTTCCGACATCAGCTGGTATGACGACGATTGTGTTAGAAGTTTGAGTCCCGAATTAGATATCTGGTCGTATAACAGTGGATCTAATCAGATCCTGTACGGCGCCTGCTTTGATAACGAGGGGTTGTTTGCTCCCTTGGATCAGGTAATTTACGAAAACAACATTGACAACGACAGGTATTCATCATTATCAGACGCTCTTGTAGATTATCAGAGAGAGTGTCAATCACCACTGCAAGGCACTGCCATGGCTGAAAAATCAATGTCAGACTACGAAATCTCATATATTCAAATTGAGGAGGCACCTGAGCCAGTTATTTGCGACACCAACTCGTATGACGACGATTGTGCTAAACGTCTGTGTCCCGAAGCAGATAACGGGTCGTATGATGATGCCTCTAGTCAGGCAATGTACGGCGCCTGCCGCGATTACGAGGGGTGGCTGTCGGTAGTGTCAGATCCACTCGTTTTCAGAATGAACTACGACACTTGCCCCCAGAGATCTTCATTCTCTGATTGTATTGTAAACTACAGCGGCTATTTGCGATCCTCATTGCCTGATTCCATTTCGTCGCCCAAATCTGAAATCGGGCATCTGGAAATTCAGATGGCGCCTGAGACAGAAATGAAAAGGAGCCCACTGAAATGGCTCAGATGGTTGTGTTGTACAAAGAAGAGGTAGACTGTCACATCTACAGCTCTGGTGATTCTGACTATGTATGCATGTCTGTCTGTCTGTCTGTCTGTCTGTCTGTCTGTCTGGCTCGCTGGCTGGCTGGCTGGCTGGCTGGCTGGCTGGCTGGCTGGCTGGCTGACTAGCTGGCTGGCTGGCTGGCTGGCTGGATGGATGGATGAATGGATGGATAGATGGATGGGTGTGTGTGTATGTATGTATGTATGTATGTATGTATGTATGTATGTATGTATGTATGTATGTATGTATGTATGTATGTATGTATGTATGTATGTATGTATGTATGTATGTATGTATGTATGTATGTATGTATGTATGTATGTATGTATGTATGTATGTATGTATGTATGTATGTATGTATGTATGTATGTATGTATGTATGTATGTATGTATGTATGTATGTATGTATGTATGTATGTATGTATGTATGTATGTGTATGTATGTATGTATGTATGTATGTATGTATGTATGTATGTATGTATGTGTATGTGTGGGTGTGGTGTGTGTGTGTGTGTGTGTGTGTGTGTGTGTGTGTGTGTGTGGTGTGTGTGCGTGCGTGCGTGCGTGCGTGCGTGCGGTGCGTGCGTGCGTGCGTGCGTGCGTGCGTGCGTGCGTGCGTGGCGTGCGTGCGTGCGTGCGTGCGTGCGTGCGTGCGTGCGTGCGTGCGTGCGTGCGTGCGTGCGTGCGTGCGTGCGTGCGTGCATGTATGTATGTATGTATGTATGTATGTATGTATGTATTGTATGTGTGTATGTGTGTATGTGTGTATGTATGTATGTATGTATGTATGTATGTATGCATGTATGTATGTATGTATGTATGTATGTATGTATGTATGTATGTATGTATGTATGTATGTATGTATGTATGTATGTATGTATGTATGTATGTATGTATGTATGTATGTATGTCATGTATGTATGTATGTATGTATGTATGTATGTATGTATGTATGTATGTATGTATGTATGTATGTATGTATGTATGTATGTATGTATGTATGTATGTATGTATGTATGTATGTATGTATGTATGTATGTATGTATGTATGTATGTATGTATGTATGTATGTATGTATGTATGTATGTATGTATGTATGTATGTATGTATGTATGTATGTATGTATGTATGTATGTATGTATGTATGTATGTATGTATGTATGTATGTATGTATGTATGTATGTATGTATGTCTTTGTATGTATGTATGTATGTATGTATGTATGTATGTATGTATGTATGTATGTATGTATGTATGTATGTATGTATGTATGTATGTATGTATGTATGTATGTATGTATGTATGTATGTATGTATGTATGTATGTATGTATGTATGTATGTATGTATGTATGTATGTATGTATGTATGTATGTATGTATGTATGTATGTATGTATGTATGTATGTATGTATGTATGTATGTATGTATGTATGTATGTATGTATGTATGTGTGGTGTATGTATGTATGTTTTGTCTGTCTGTCTGTATGTGTGTGTGTGTGTGTAAGTATGTCTGTCTGTATGTGTGTGTGTGTGTGTGTGTATGTATGTATGTATGTATGCCTGTATGTATGTGCCTGCCTGTATGTATGTATGTCTGTATGTCTGTCTGTCTGTATGTCTGTCTGCCTCTGCTGCCTGCCTGCCTGTCTGCCTGCCCTGCTTGCCTGCCTGTCTGCCTGTCTGTCTGTCTGTCTGTCTGTCTGTCTGTCTGTCTGTCTGTCCGTCTGCCTGTCTGTCTGTCTGTGCGTGCGTGCGTGCGTGCGTGCGTATGTATGTATGTATATATGTATGTACAGTACGGTAGACAAAAAGAGGAGAGAGCCTCTCGATGACAATCCAGAGATCCTTAGCGGCCTCAAGCAGCCTTCGGTGCCGAAGGTACCATTTAAAATGATACCTCCCCATTGGTCTGAGGTTGAGGAAGTTGTTAAAAAGGCAGCGGCAAGTCTGCCCCAGGTCCGAACGGTGTTCCGTACGTTTTTTACAAGCGCTGCCCGAAAATCCTAAAAATGCTTCACGTCTTGTTGAGACAAGCGTGGATCCGTAATCACATATGTCCAGAGTGGCAAAAGGCAAATGGGGTCTACATTCCCAAAGAGCAGGACTCGAAGAGTCTTTCCCAATTCAGGCCCATCTCGCTGTTGAATGTCGAGGGTTAGATATTCTTCTCGGTCATGGCTCGCCGTCTCACACAGTATCTGATGGCTAACAAGTACATCGATACGAGTGTTCAGAAGGGTGGTATTCCAGGCGTTCCTGGGTGCCTTGAACAAGCGACCATGATTTGGGAGGCTATCCAGAGAGCCAAGCATGAGAGAACCGAATTGCCCGTTATATGGTTGGACTTAGCCAACGCCTACGGGGCAGTCCCCCATAGGCTACTGTGGCGAGCCCTTGGCATGTTTCACGTACCGGCACAGATCAATCAAATGATCGAGCAATATTTCTCTAAGTTCGCTTTGTGCTTCTCTACCTCAACGTTTACCACGAGGTGGACTGAGTTGCAGATTGGGATAGCTATGGGGTGTACGATCTCACCAATACTGTTCGTCATGGCCATGCAGATCATGTTGGACGGGGCGGCCGGCTACGGACTGGGCCTTCAAATAGGGGATCTCTGGATGCCACCATTACGTGCCTTTATGGATGACACGACTATTATAACGATCAGCGAGGGGTCTGCCCGCACGATCCTGGAAAGATTGGACGCGGTGGTCCAATGGAGCGGTATGCAGTTCAAACCGCAGAAGTTGAGGAGTCTGTCTATCCTTAAGGGTCGGGTGGTGGCGACCAGTTTTACGGTGGCAAGGAACAAGATCCCACGGTTCTGGATGAACCGGAGAAGAGCCTCGGTCGCCTTTACGACTCAAAGTTATCTGATAGAGCGGAGGTCCGGCGAATACACGAGTCACTGGCTACAGGCCTGCTCGCGATCGAGCGTTGCAGGCTGATCGGGAAATTCAAGGTATGGTGTCTCCAATTCATGTTGATTCCGAAGCTCCTATGGCCACTGTTAGTCTACGAGGTGACGATGACTGCAGTGGAAACCATGGAGAGGAAAATCAACACAGCCTTGAGATAGTGGATTGGTGCACCGCCTTGTCTGACCGACGTGGCTCTGTATTGCAAGCAGGCTAAGCTGGTACTCCCGTTCCCGATAACTGAAGAGTTCAAAGTTGGCAAAGTAAGACTCGCCATGCTCTCGCGCGAGTCTTCAGACCCAAATGTCATCGCTGTCCAGCCCGCTCTAAAGACTGGCCAGAAGTGGAGGGTCCTCGATGCAATAGAATCTGCCCAGAATGCACTAAAATTGAAGGAGATAATGGGATACACTCAAACCGACCGTCGAGGCCTAGGGCACGGGCAGGTCAATTGGTGGTCAAAGGCCTCAGCCAAAGAACGCCGAGACATGGTAATACAAATGGTGAGGGACAACGAAAACGAGGTACGGGTCCAGAAAGCAGCCCAGCTGTCGCAGCAGGGCCATTGGGTCAGCCTGGAGAGCGCACTGCCAAGAATACTCACATAGGGTGAGATCTGGCGGATGACCCCGCTGCGACTGAGCTTTATCGTTCGTTCGGCGTACGATGTATTACCGTCCGGTGTTAACATGGTTAAGTGGTCTGCGACTAACGATCCGACTTGCCCGTTGTGTAAAGCGAAGCAGACGCTGGAACACGTCCTGTCCGCGTGCAGGAAAGCCCTAGGCCAAGGCCGATATACCTGGCGACACAACAAGGTGCTAAAAGAGTTAGCTGCCGTTGTTGACCAGGCTAGAATGAGGGCTAACGCTAGAGCCAGTTCTACAATCGTCCCCATTCGTTATACTCAATGCTGGGCAGATTCAAAAAGGTAAGGTCAACCGAGACGCATTCGCTCCATCTGTGCTAGACTCTGAGAGGGACTGGTTACTGGCGGTTGATCTACCGGGCCATGAAAGGTACCCTGAGTTAATCAGGAAGACCGGTCTGCGACCTGACATAGTTCTCCACTCTGCGGAGAAAAGGCAGCTCATCCTGAATGAGCTGACCGTCCCGTGTGAGTCGCGTTTGGACGAAAATCACATGTACAAGCACGAGAAATACAGTGATTTAGCAGACGGTCTGAGGAGAGACGAGGCGTACACGGTACGTGTTTTTGCCTTCGAAGTTGGAGCGAGAGGTCTCGTCTCCACTTCACTGTACAATGTGATTAAAGAACTAGGATTGCGCGGTAATCGTATCGTATCGTATAAAATCAAACAAAAATTTCAAGCTTAGTCCTTTTTTAACTGCCTGATGGCCTGTTTTCTCAAGGACGGTTCCTTTGCTGTCTTATTTATTTATATTCCTTGTGGTGAGCACTTTCACCTGAGTTTGTTCATTTGTTGCCTAAGTTCTGGTTCTGAGGGGCCTGGTTCCTGTTTAATTGGCTATTCGCTAGCTTTTGCATCGTCCATCTGTGTTAGCACCAAGTCAGTCCGTAGTCACACCGCCACGAAACAAACAGTTCCGCATACTGAGCGCCCTAAAACACGGCCCCACAGGACGACTGTCACAATCTTGTTGTTGTGTGCAGCCGTTTAGATAAGTAGAGGAGGTAACAAAGGTTGCAAAAAAATTAGAACGCCCGAAGGTGCAAAGATATTGGATAGCTAGGTCGGAAGTTGGAGAGAGACAGATAGCTTGCTAGGTTGAGGAAGAGGTCCTTGGTGGGTTGAGTCCTGCACACTGCCTGCTCTGCCTGGGTGGATCTGAAAATAGACTGATTTACATTTTAGATATATGTGGGGAGGGACGGGTGAGGTTATCAGAGTAGCGTAGTAGCCTGGAGTTCCACAAGTGCTGGTCCCCTTATTGTGCAATGCCCTTTTAGCTGGTTGCCTCAGGGCGTCGGGCGGCCTTTGGTGGGTTTCTCGGTTTTTAGCTGAAAATGAGTTTATTAACATTGAAACATATGTGGGAGGGGCGGGGAGTTTACAAAATGAAATGCATAACAGACTGAAATCCACGAGTGCTGGTCCCCTTCTTGTGCTATGCCCTTTAGCTGGTTTGCCTCGGAGCGTCGGGTGGCCTTTGGTGGGTTCGGTCGTATTATTCTTTCTGAAAAATATACTATGAGAAATTATGTTAGTTGAATTTTTTAGTCTGGTTGATTCGCCTGTGGTGGAGAAGGAGTGGAGGTGGTACAGGCTGAGGGGCAGGAATGCCTTTGAGAGGACATACAGTGAGGTCGGAAGAGTGAGTGAGAGGTAAAGTTGCCTCTGTTGTGGGTGCTGGTACTCGCTGGATCTGGTCACATCATGATGGGGGTGGCTCTCAGATCGCTTTCCCGGTTCTGGATATGAACTGCTTCACAAGTCGCTGGATCTTATCGTCACAGCTCACACTGAGGCAGTTTTCAGTTGTCATAGGTTGGTTTGAGGCTCTGAAGTGCAGCACGAGCTCTTGTCTCTCTATTTCGTGGTGTTTACAGTTTAGTAAGAAGTGCTCCATGGAGTTGGGGGCCCTGCATTCCTCGCACACAGGAGTGCGGAATCGGTCTGGCCAACACCCTAGTCGCATCTTCCACAGTTTTCGAATGGCCGGAAATTTTGGTCGGGTTTAGTCACTTGATTCTTGAGACTGGGTTTGTTGGGTAGTTTGTAGGCAGCTCTGCCTTTGTCGCTGGTCGACCACTGTTGGGACCATTCTCTGCATATTCTGCTTTTGATAATCGCTTTTAGTTCAGTTTTGCCCAGTCCCGCGAATACTGCGTTGTGGCTAACCGTGCCTCTCTTCGCCGCTCTGTCTGCTGCTTCATTGCCCTCAATGCCTATGTGTGCTGGGATCCAACCAATGGTAGTTTGGCATCCCAGGCTTCTGAGTCGGGTGGAAATTGTCAGGATTTCCTCTTTAATGTCTTGCCGGCTCACTTTCGAAAAGTCTCTCAGGGCTTGTACTGCTGATAGTGAGTCAGAAAGGACGAGAAGTTTTATGGGGGGCCGTTCGCAGGCTAGCTCCAGTGCTTTCAGAATCCCTACCAGCCTCAGCTGAGCAGACTGCCATATCGTTAGTGAGTCGGTATTCGTGTGTGGTCTTCCAGGTCGGTATGAAAACACCTGTACTTCTCCCGTGCTGGTTTTCGAGCCGTCGGTGTATATAATCATAGTGTCAATTTCTGCGTCACGGATGTACTGTTCGACTCTCGACCTTGCATCGAGTATGTCATGGTTTCTGTCTATCACGTGGGCGAGGCTTTGCGCGGTAATAAACGGAAACGAACGCTCAAACGGCTGGGCGAGGTAGCCGAGAGGGCCTCGAGCTGGCTTTGGACGCAACAAATCAGCGTAGAGGACGGGCCTCGGTGAGCTGGTCCAGGTGTCTAGCGGAAAAGAATTTTTCATCCCTTAAAAGTCCATCGTGTCCGAATTGTCTCCCAGTGATCCTCTGCCACCTGCTAACAAAGTCCAACATGTGTCCGGTAAACCAACCGTAAGCTTGTCGCTCGGTCGTCCAGGTATGCTGAATGCTCTAATTAGGCTACTGCGGCGACTTCTTATCTCACAGTACCTTATGCAATCACCAAGTCGTCTTGTCCTTATCCGAAAGGAAAACACCATCCGGTAATTTCGTGCAGCTGGGTACCAGCCCTGAGCTTCATGAACTCAGGTGGGCACACCTCTGAAAACGTCTAGGAGTTCGTGGGCCGAAACGTTTCTCGACGAGGATAACTTCTACTGATGACTTGTAGATCCCTGCTGTACTTGCTCCCTGTGAGTTTATTCCTATAGTACAGTATAGTACAGTAGTATAGCACGACATAGTATAGTATAGTATAGTATAGTATAGTATAGTATAGTATAGTATAGTATAGTATAGTATAGTATAGTATAGTATAGTATAGTATAGTATAGTATAGTATAGTATAGTAGTATAGTATAGTATAGTATAGTATAGTATAGTATAGTATAGTATAGTATAGTATAGTATAGTATAGTATAGTATAGTATAGTATAGTATAGTATAGTATAGTATAGTATAGTATAGTATAGTATAGCATAGCATAGCATAGCATAGCATAGCATAGCATAGCATAGCATAGCATAATATAGTATATTATAATGTAATTTATTACATCATAATAGATTGCAGTATTAAATTTAGTTGATTTGTGTTTAATTGAGTTTAGTTGTGTTGTGTTGAGGTGCGTTGTGTTTTACTGAGTTGTATTGAATTGAGTTGAGTTGTGTTTAGTTGTATTGACTTCTTGTTTTTTCTTTCCTCCTCTTCCACCTCCTCCTCCTTCTCCTTCTGTTTCTTCTTCTTCCTCTTCTTCTTCTTCTTCTTCTTCTTCTTCTTCTTCTTCTTCTTCTTCTTCTTCTTCTTCTTCTTCTTCTTCTTCTTCTTCTTTCTTCTTTCTTCTTTCTTCTTCTTCTTCTCTTCTTCTTCTTCTTCTTCTTCTTTCTTCTTTCCTCTTCTTCTTTTTCTTCTTCTTCTTCTTCTTCTTCTGTTCTTCTTCTTCTTCTTCTTCTTTTTCTTCTTCTTCTTCTTCTTCTTCTTCTTCTTCTTCTTCTTCTTCTTCTTCTTCTTCTTCTTCTTCTTCTTCTTCTTTCTTCTTCTTCTTTCTTCTTCTTTCTTCTTTCTTCTTCTTCTTCTTCTTCTTCTTCTTTTCTTCTTCTTCTTCTTCTTCTTCTTCTTCTTCTTCTTCTTCTTCTTCTTCTTCTTCTTCTTCTTCTTCTTCTTCTTCTTCTTCTTCTTCTTCTTCTTTCTTCTTCTTCTTCTTCTTCTTCTTTCTTCTTCTTCTTCTTCTTCTTCTTCTTCTTCTTCTTCTTCTTCTTCTTCTTCTTCTTCTTCTTCTTCTTCTTCTTCTTCTTCTTCTTCTTCTTCTTCTTCTTCTTCTTCTTCTTCTTCTTCTTCTTTTCTTCTTCTTCTTCTTCTTCTTCTTTCTTCTTCTTCTCTTCTTCTTCTTCTTCTTCTTCTTCTTCTTCTTCTTCTTCTTCTTCTTCTTCTTCTTCTTCTCTTCTTCTTCTTCTCTTCTTCTTCTTCTTCTTCTTCTTCTTCTTCTTTCTTCTTCTTCTTCTTCTTCTTCTTCTTCTTCTTCTTCTTCTTCTTCTTCTTCTTCTTCTTCTTCTTCTTCTTCTTCTTCTTCTTCTTCTTCTTCTTCTTCTTCTTCTTCTTCTTGTTCTTCTTCTTCTTTTTTTCCTCTTCTTCTTCTTCCTCTTATGCTTCATCCTCCTTTTTCTCCTGCTTCTTCTTCATTTTCTTCCGTTGTTCCGTTTAATTAGTTAGTTTTAATAGTTGGTTTAGTTACTTTAGTTACCTAAGCTTCTTTGGTTGATTTAGTTTCTTTTGTTAAACTCGTTACTTTATTTACTTTTTTTTTACTGAAGTTGGTTTAGTTACTTTAGTATCATCAGTTAATTACTTTAGATACTTAGGTTACACTGCTAAATTATATTACTTTGGTTGGTATAGTTTTTATGATTACTCTAGTTGCTTTTATTGGTTTAGCTTCTTTATTTAACTCATCATGCTTGGTTGCTTTAGTTATCCGTGTTACTAAAGTTGGTTTAGTTAACTTATTTACTATAGGTACTCTTTTTACTTTATTCACTTTTGTTCGCTTGGTACTTTGGTACATTTAGTTGCTTTTGTTAACCTAGTCATTTTAGTTGCTTTAGTTAACTTCGCTTCTTTAGATACTTAACTTACATTACTAACTTTATTTGCTTCGGTTGATTCGGTTTCTTTAATTAATTTCGTTACTTTTGTTGATTTAGCTACTTTAGTTAACTTAGTTACTTAAGTGACTTTTGTTAGTTTAGCTACCTAAGTTCTGTAAGTAAGTTTAGTTACTTTAGTTAACCTGGTTATACTTTAGTTACAATAGGTAACTTAGTTACGTTCTTTACTTTAGATTTCTGGTTTAGTTACTTTAGTTACATTAGTTAACTTAGTTACTTTTGTTGCCTTAGTTAGCAAAGTTTCTTCAGTTCACTTCGTTACTTTTCTTACTTTAATTACATTAGTTACTTTCATTAGTTTAGTTACCTTAGTTACTTTATTATGTTTAGTTACTTTAGTTAACCTAGTTACCTTAGTTGTTTTTGTTACTTTAGTTACTTCAATTACCTAAGTTGATTCAGTTTCTTTAGTTACCATAGACTTAGTTACTTACGTTAAGTTCGATTTTTATTTTAGGTACTTTAGTTACATTAGTTGATTTAGTTACTTTTTTTTTTAAATTTAGTTAGTATAGTTACTTCAGTTGCTTTTGTTAGTTTGGTTGTATAGTTACTTTAGTTGCTTTAGTTACATTAGTTAACTTAGTTTATTCAGTTAGTTTAATTAGTATAGTTACTTTAGTTGCTTTTGTTACTTTAGACCTTTTTTTTTTTTTTTTTTTTTAGTTTGTTAAGTTACTTTTGTTGCATTAGTTAACTTTTATTACTTTAGTTACTTTACTTTAGGAAAGTGGAATGAACCAGTTCTGCAGGACTGGCTCACTATTTTTAATCAGGCCTCGTTGTATAATATATATATATAAACCGAGGCGGTTGACACAAATATTTATATATATATTATTATAACGTGACGGTCCCAAGCCCGTGAAAACTGAGAGGGAAGAGATACCACAACGTCGCATATTATCTTTACACAAAAGCATACATGTCTGAAAAATGAAACATCTATGTTGGTAGTTAGATATCACACCTCTCCATGTTAAATATATGTTGGTAGTTAGATATCACACCTCTCCCAGTTAAATCTATGTTGGTAGTTAGATATCACACCTCTCCCTGTTAAATCTATGTTGGTAGTTAGATATCACACCTCTCCCTGTTAAATCTATGTTGGTAGTTAGATATCACACCTCTCCATGTTAAATATATGTTGGTAGTTAGATATCACACCTCTCCATGTTAAATATATGTTGGTAGTTAGATATCACACCTCTCCCATGTTTATATATGTGGTAGTTAGATATCACACCTCTCCATGTTAAATATATGTTGGTAGTTAGATATCACACCTCTCCATGTTAAATATATGTTGGTAGTTAGATATCACACCTCTCCATGTTAAATATATGTTGGTAGTTAGATATCACACCTCTCCCTGTTAAATATATGTTGGTAGTTAGATATCACACCTCTCCATGTTAGATATATGTTGTAGTTAGATATCACACCTCTCACTGTTAAATATATAGTAGTTAGATATCACACCTATATAGTTAAATCTATGTTGGTAGTTAGATATCACACCTCTCCGTGTTAAATCTATGTTGTGTGTGTGTTAGATATCACACCTCTCCTATTGTTAGATATATGGTTAGATATTACACCTCTCACTATTAGATATATATATATATATATATATATATATATATATATATATATATATATATATATATTATATATAGATAGAGATATAGAGAGAGAGAGAGAGAGAGAGAGAGAGAGAAATAGTTAGATATCACACCTCTGACTATTTGATAGATGTTGATAGTTGGATATCACACCTCTCCCTGTTAGATATATGTTGATAGTTAGATGTCACACCTCTCACTATTAGATATATATATATATATATATATATATATAATATATATATATATATATATATATATATATACATAGATAGTTAGATATCACACCTCTCACTATTTGATAGATGTTGATAGCTAGACATACAACCGTCTGAATCGTGTACTTTCACAGGTAATCTCCCGTGCCATGATATCACAGGGTCCAGCATCTTGTCTCTTCCTATGCCCGCTCTTCCTCCCCCCTCCCCCACCTCTTGTTCCTGTCGGCAAGATGTACTCAAATTGTATCGTTCTCATGCCGTTACCAAAAATATAGATTGTCTCCTGATGTTGGCAACCTGTTATTTCCATGAGACCTGCCCGACGTGGTTACACCTGCCAGCGGGGGAAGTCCGCGCCGGCATTGCTCTGAGTATCGTTAGAAAACACAAGCCCTCCCACCACAAAGACCACATGATAAAATCTGGCTATGTAGCTTCCACATCATTTGTTATTCAAATAACTAATTTTCCCTACACTGCAAGTTGGTTTTGTTAAAATCCAGACATTTCGGGAAAACTTCAGGAAGCTATCCTGTATTTACTTTACGAAGCAGGATCAATGGTAGAGTCCTACATGTTGACATTTTTGCGCTGCCGAGGTTTTCAGTTCTAATTTTCATTATCATAAACCACTTCTGCCCTGAGGGACCGCGAAGAGCAATAATCTACGACCGAGTACACAATTGCCAGTGGCTATTGTTACGCTATGAAGATATGAAGTGTCTTTAACGTTGCCGATCCATAGTTAGTTGTCGTCGTCGTCGTGGTTGTCCGCTTGCTCTTGTAGCAGATCTTCTCAGATGTAGTCCGAATGATGGTATTTGATGTTGCTGCAATCTAACGAGATGACTGAACCACTTGATTTGCTGAATGTTATATAAAGTGTCGCTCCCACAATCTGTCTAAAAGTAATATCATTCACTCCATCTTGGATGATTAGGTTGATGGCTATTCTCAAGCATCTCATCTCGAAATTGGTGATTTTGTGTACGTGTGTTTTAGATAGTGCCCATCTTTGTTGCTGGTAGCTCAATGTCGGAATCAATAGTCTGTTTATAATCGGTTTTCCCTCTCTCTCTCCCCTCCTTTTCTATCTCTCCCCCCTCCTCTCTCTCTCTCTCTCTCTCTCTCTCTCTCTCTCTCTCTCTCTCTCTCTGTGTGTGTGTGTGTGTGTTTTTTTGTGTGTGGGTTTAGATTTTTTGAAAATTGTGACAATTATTATTTTTTTCTAGTTGATAACTCCATGGTATGTTGGATTTTGCTGGTATGTTCGGTTTAAGCCAGGCTTACAGTCTCCATGCTGGCTTAGGGGCTGTAGCGTTTCTCGGAGACAGCGAGCAGATTGAACGCCATACTAGTTCAGAGATAACAGTAGTGCCTAGGAGGGTTTCAGTAAGAAGAGGCAGGGGTAATCCATCATGAAGGTGGTCAAGGGAAATCAAAGATACCCTGAACATGAAAGTCCACGAAGTGAGTAAGTTGGCAATGGGACAAAGGTCGTTCCCACCTACCGTCATGAGAGCGATGTTTTTAAAAGACCTGTTGCTTGGGGATGCGCAGGTCGAGGTACAAAGGTAAACTGAGCCCATGATTGTCTAAGTGCGGGTAACTTTCACAAAATTATCGGACGTCGCTTAGTGCAGCAAAGCCTTGCATATGATGTCACAACGTCTAGTCCCCGAATGGAAGTGGAGGCAATATCTGCTGCCTCCGCTGGCCTGAGAATCAGCTGTACACCATGCCGTGATTATAACTGACTAACAGAGCATGTTGAGAAACTGGAAGGCATGCTTCGTGCAGAGTGGTTAACATCACTTCAGAGGTCCCGGGTAGTTAGCATTCTTTAGATATTGTATCCAGGTCATGCCGGTGTGTTGGGAAATCAGCAGGCAAATAGACTGTCCTGTTCTGCACTACATAGTGGTGAATTGTTGTATGACAGTTAGATATTGTGAGGGCCATTTGGTAACGAGTGAACAGTGCGGAGGCACAGATACATTTTTTACGGTCTGAGGAGAATGGCACTACGATGAGTTACCAGGGGATCTGACTGACGCTCAACACTCAAGGGAAATCGAGGCGGTTATATAGTCAGTTACTGATGCCATCGGAATTGTAACTCTGAGCTCGCTGCTGCAGATGGGGACTCGGCGATTATGGGAATGTCCCCAGTGCTGTGATGTCGACTGTGATTTCACATTTGAACATTTTTGACTGTAGCGGCGATTAAATGTGACGACGATTATGTTGATCAGTCACGTCCCAGCTGCAATTATAACAATTATTATTTACGTTTCTTCAGAAAAGTGGCCAGACATACGAACTGTGATAATAGAACGGACCATACGGGACGGCCAGATAATTTTTAATCTACATATTTGCACTAATTTTTATTGTGATTATGTGAGTATTATGTCGTCTCCACACTCACTCTCTCTCTGTCTCTCTCTGTCTCTCTCTCTCTCTCTCTCTCTCTCTCTCTCTCTCTCTCTCTCTCTCTCTGTCTATGTCTCTGTCCCTCTCTCTCCTGTTCTTTCTCTTTCTCTGCCTCACCATCTCTCACTTCCTCTTACCCATCTGTTTATGTCTCTATTTGTTTCAGCTCTCCTTATCTTACTGTTCCTCCCTTTCACGCTTTATCGCCCTCTCTTGTCTCTCTCTCTCTCACTCATTCTCTCGCTGTATATCCATCTCCCTCCCTTCTCTATCTGCTCCTCTCCTACACTCAATGTGAACCTCTTTTCGTGGACAAAGTTACATTTTAAAATAATTACATACATACTTGATTGATTTATTCGTTTTCCTACATAGTACAAAGAACATACATAGTACAAACATATATACCCTACAAAACTGTGTGTGCAGGATTTGATATTGTAAGTTAAACCACGCCCCTACTATTTACTTAAGTCTGATTTTTAACGTGGCCATCCAGTCGTGCCACTTTGTTTCACACGTTTACCCACCAAATCTCTAGAAACCACGACGGAATCACTTACCACAGCGGCATCACCAACAACAACATAATCACCAAACACAGCGGCATCACCAACAACATAACCACCAACCACAGCGGCATCACCAACAACATAAACACCAAACACATCGGCATCACCACCAACAACAGCGGCATCACCAACAACAACATAACCACCAACCACAACAGCATCACCAACAACAACACAACAACCAACCACAACTGCATCACCAACAACAACATAAACACCAACCATAACAGCATCACCAACAACAACATTACAAACAACCACAACTGCATCACCAACAACAATATAACAACCAACCACAAACCACAGCAGCATCACCAACAACGACATAACAACCAATCACCAACCGCAGCGGCATCACCAACAACAATATAACCACCAACCACAGCGGCATTACCTACACCAAAATAACCACCAACCGTAGCGGAATCACCAACAATAATATAACAACTAACCACAGCGGCATCATCACAACAACCAACCACACCACGGTGGCAATACTAACAACAACATAACTACCAATCACGCCGACTTCACCAACAACAACATAACCACCAACCACAGCGGCGTCACCAACAACAACATAACCACTAACCACCAACCACAGCAACGGCATTACCAACAACCAAAATAACCACCAACCGCAGCGAAATCACCAACAATAATATAACAAAAAAAACATAACCACCAACCACAGCGGCATCACTAACAACAACATAACTACCAACCACAGCGGCATCACTAACAACAACATAAACACTAACCACAGCAGAATCACCAACAACAACATAACCACTAAGCACAGCGGCATCACCAACAACAACCATCCACAGCGGCATCACAACCAACAACATAATCACTAACCTCGGCGGCATCACCAACAACTGCATAAGCAATAACTGCAGCGGCATCACCAACAACAACAAGTAAGCAACTACAGCGGCATTACCTACAACAACCAACCCCAGCGGCGTTACAACCAACAACATAACCACTAACAACAGCGGCATAACCAACAACAACATAACATCAAACCACAGCGACATCACCAACAACAAAATAACCACCAACCACAGCGGCATTACCAAAAACAACATAACCACCAACCACAGCGGCATCACCAACGACGACATAACTACTAGCAATAGCGGCATCACCACCAACAACATAACCACCAACCACTGCCGCATCACCAATAAAAACATAACCACTAACCACAGCGGCATAACCAACAACAACATAACCACCAAGCACAGCGGCATCAGCAACAATAATATAACCACCAACCACGTCGGCATCACCAACCACTGCACAACCACTAACCAGAGCGGCATCATCAACAACAGCCAAAGAAAATAGCGTAGTTAGTTAAGACCGTTCAGTTAGTATCTGTAAGTAAGTAGTATACACTTGTATTTGTATAGTTACCTCCGAGTGCTGGGAATTAGCAAATGAATTCTGTGTAGATTAATGTGTTTACTTTCAAACAAGCCGTTTAATTTAAATAACGAATGATCGAGAAACGTTCAAGGAAAAATAAATATGGCCTCTCGTGGAATCTGTCAAAAGGTAATAAATAATAAAGAATACAACAAGGTTCGCCTCTGTTTTCTGTCTTTCCATAAATTGACAATTGCTTGTGATAAACTTCCGGTGCCTGTTGGTCGGAAGTGATTAAAAGTAAAGTGCACATTTAAACAAAAGAAAATACGGCGCAGTTTTTGAATAGCTGATTCTTTGTAATAATTAAAGTATCTGGCAAATTGTGGTAACGACTCCTTGAACTAGATTTATCGAGAAACATCAGATTAAGTGGTTTGTACATCTTGTTGGAATGCCGCAAGATCAAATACCATCACAAGCACTACATCTCAGAAGATCAGCTACAAGAGCAAGAGGACGGCCGCTGAAAAACAATGGATCGACAACATTAAAGACACTCTACGCCTCCACAACATGACAATAGCCAGTGGGCACGGCGAAATGTCAGATGCTTTTCAGTAATTAGTCTAACGCAAACATAAGTAACAGGATATGAGTTTGTTGAAACAAATAAATCAAAACAGCAGAAATACTTGACATCTTTCCATAATGCATTCTGCAAAAGATTCAGCGTTCATTTTTTGTGTCCCCTCCCATATTTACATTGCTTTAAATGTGGATATTATCTAATCATATCGAGTTTCGTCTTTTTTAGGGCGAATTTTTTTGTTATTTGAAGCCCCACCCTGGCTTTTGCCAGGGGCCGCAATAAAGGCAGGCCATAAATATGGCCAATTGTCTGAACGCGGTTTCTGGGACCTCTCCACGGCGATCCTCATCCGCATGGTGGCACATTGTGTCCTCGGGTGTTTATCGCTTGTGCGATGTCCTAGTGGGGTAGAAAGTCAAGTCAAGTCAAATATTATCTTCACAATTCTTCTCGTCCTTCTTAGGATGAATTTTTTGTTCTTTGAAGTCCTACTCTGGCTCTTGCCGGGGGCCGCAATATAGCCAGGCCATAAATATGGCCTAAAGACTGAACGCGGTTTCTGGGACCTCTCCATGATGATCCTCACCCGCATGGTGGCACATTGTGTCCTCGGGTGTTTATCGCTTGTGCGATGTCCTGGTGGGGTAGAAAGTCAGTCAGTCAGTCACAAGGTGATCTGCAAATAATATTTCGAGGGGAGGTTGTAGCAAGCCTGACAGCTGCTACACCTGACTGATTTACTGACTTTCTACACAAGCGACAAACACCCAATGATACAAAGTGCCATCAATCCAACCTTGAAAAGCATCACCCCTGATGCTAGAGTTTGTCTAGATGGGGAAGTAGCTCCCTACTGCATCTGACTGACTTTCTACCCCACTAGGACATCACACAAGCGATAAACACCCGATGACACAAAGTGCCACCATGCGGATGAGGATCGCCGCGGAGAGGTCCCAGAAACCGCGTTCAGACAATTGGCCATATTTATGGCCTGCCTATATTGCGGCCTCTGGCAAAAGCCAGGGTGGGGCTTCAAAAAACAAAAAAATTCGTCCTGAAAAGGACGAAACTGTGTATAACTGACTGACTGACTTTCTACCCCACCAGGACATCACACAAGCGATAAACACCCGATGACACAAAATGCCACCATGCGGATGAGGATCGCCGTGGAGAGGTCCCAGAAACCGCGTTCAGACTGTGTATAACTCCAAGTCCAAGTCCTTTTGAGAAAAAAAAAAGAAAAGCTCGACCACGTTGAGACTGCTGCTAGCTAGCCTAGGCTGCTAACAGTCTCCGCATATATTTGTGGTCTGGGTTATTTGCGTCACTTTCGTGACTGAATACTGGTGTTTGTGCCATTTCTGGCTTAATGCTTCCATCCGAATCAAACCGCTCGTCCTGTTGTCACTGGTGCATGTCTTCCTTCTTCATTCTTGGTGTTTCCTGTTTGTTCTGTCTCCCTTTGATCTGGCTAGGCGTATCTCGAAGGAGAGCGAGCTTCCAAACACAACGACCTTTCGGCCACCATTTATTGTTTTAAAATTTTGAGTATTTTAATGTTGCCAAAAAGTACTGAAAACAGTTTTTGAATGTGAATAGTTCCGAAATGTGAAAATCTTTCGCATGTGACCATAGTGGTCTTATAGTTGTCTTCCTGTAATATGAACGGGTTAGTCATGTAATGGATATGTGTGTGAGAGTTTGTGTGGAGTCTTAGGCGGGTCCAGTCGTCATTTGTTATTATGTGATCGGGTTGTGTTGATAGCTAAGCTCCGGTGTACGTAAATACCATATAACCGGACCGTCCAGCTCACGCTTTGAGATCCAAATGATCGGCGATAAGAATTGTTGTGGCATGTTGGGCAACGAACTCAAGTGCTTTCTCTGGGAATGGGTTGGGGGGTTAAACTCATAGTGCATCCGAAAGAGTTAGGGAAAGGTGGGGGGGGGGGGAAGGGGAGCGGGAGGCCATTCAGTCAATTCTCGTCGTTGCCGTCTTGCTGGATTCTAGCGTGGCTTTTTGCCGGGACTATGTGTATCACGTTACCAACCTTTGCTATCATCCCAGTGATGGGGTGGTGTATAACACCTAATGTTCTAAATATATAAAAAGTTAGCGGATGTCCTAGAAATGCTAGTTTATAAATACTACTTCCAATAGTCCATGCTATGTGGCATGTTTGTGTAGTTTGATAAAGGCAGCCTGGTCGAAACCTTACGTTATTTGTGTTGTTTTGTGCACGTTTTTCTGCTTCCCCATTTTGTTGAGCTTTTTAGTCAAATTTCTCTGGAATATTATGTAACATAGGAAGTCACGTCTACCCACAACCCTCCGTCTCGTCTACTTTCAATCAATTATGGCACAGATGATGTTCCATACTATAATTTTTAACTGTCTAAAATCTTCTCCTTCAACCTCTCTCTACCTCTCCACTTCTTCTTCTTCTTCGTTCACTGGCTGTGAATTCCGGCGGAAGGTCCCGGTTAATCGTCCGCTTGAACTTTTGGCTTTTACCTGGACCTGAGTTTTGCGTGTACAACCGTTTTTCAGGCTTTCGCAGTTTCCTGCCTCACGGGCAGATGTACTCCGACTTCGAGAGAAGACGTCAGGCCTATTTCTAGGATGACTGTGGCCATTGTTTTGTGTGGGTCGAGATGTTACCTTATTTGTGTGGTGTCCTCTTTGTGCTTTTCTCCACAGGTGTTGCCCCCGGAGTACCCCCTTTGGGGCAGCCCTGTGTGGAACGGTTAGCCCTCAAGGGAAGGCAGGGACAGATCATGGGCATTCCCCGCCATCCAAGGAGGCTTCCATAAATTTAGAGCCGAATCATAACGCTCTGGTTTTGGGCTCACCCAAGGAATCGTCACGTCCTGCACATAACTGCTTAACCTCACAACCGTATTAGGCTTCCCGCTTGACACGAGCTGCGCCCTCCGGAGAGCAGCCCATGGGTTCTGGACTTTTATGACCACACGAATAGGTACAATCTTTTTCATCGCACGATTGTCATCTTCAGCGTGCTGTTAGCATGACAAAATGGAGAATTCTGCGTCAGGCATGTCTTTATCTGTTTGGTCCCAACACTCGGGCGAGTAGGGTCTCGGGATGTGGACAATTGGACTTTTCCAATCAATACGATTTATGATGGTCGGATTTTGAGCTTGCTCGTGTGCGTCTGATCTATTTTTGTCATACAATTGGGCTTAACCAGCCGATGGATGGTTGCTGTCTCGGTGTATCTCAGCGCGTTGGCGACGACACTGAGGGTTGACAGAGGATGTACATGGGTAGAATCTTGCTGCGAAACGCCACCCACAGGAGATGTTACTCGTCTGTGCTGCGGGTAAATCTCTAGGTCAAGGGTTGAGTCTCAGCAACACAGTGTTCTCTCCAGCCCACACACTTTTAACCGAGGGTTGTCATTTTAGTTGCACGTTTGGCAAGCACTTTACTCATGTTCCTAATGAGTTTTGATAAGCATTTTCACCCACGCGTTTGGGGGCGGCTGATGAGAG
>CAJHNH020002159.1:25000-76727 GCA_905116865.2 Candidula unifasciata
AGTCATGTAATGGATATGTGTGTGAGAGTTTGTGTGGAGTCTTAGGCGGGTCCAGTCGTCATTTGTTATTATGTGATCGGGTTGTGTTGATAGCTAAGCTCCGGTGTACGTAAATACCATATAACCGGACCGTCCAGCTCACGCTTTGAGATCCAAATGATCGGCGATAAGAATTGTTGTGGCATGTTGGGCAACGAACTCAAGTGCTCTCTGTGGGAATGGGTTGGGGGGTTAAACTCATAGTGCATCCGAAAGAGTTAGGGAAAGGTGGGGGGAAGGGGAGCGGGAGGCCATTCAGTCAATTCTCGTCGTTGCCGTCTTGCTGGATTCTAGCGTGGCTTTTTGCCGGGACTATGTGTATTACGTTACCAACCTTTGCTATCATCCCAGTGATGGGGTGGTATTGGAGGCTATGCGTTCTAGTCCTGTCATTATCGAGTCACTTGTATTCCCTATTTGCTGTCAGTCATATTTTTGTTATGAGTCCTGTCGGTCATGTGCATGTTGTATGCATGCTGTGGAGTGGGATGATTTTGTTTATGAATCCCCGGAGTATATGGACGCACCCAACTAGGTGTATGCGTACATGCACTCGAGTACTCATACATGCACAACACTACATATTTGTACGTCCTTTCATACTTATCCGTGTATGCATACCTAATTGACATTACGTACACACGCCAACTCTTTCATATGCGTTTACCAATGCCTGTACTTACATTCATAAAAAAACGAGTACATCCACACGTAGTGATATTCACTCTTCCATGTCTTATGTGTTTTGTGTCGCTTTGTCTGTATCCGCTGGATTGGATTGGCTTTTTACCCCACCAGGACATCACACAAGCGATAAACACCCGATGACACAAATTGCCACCATGCGGATGAGGATCACCGTGGAGAGGTCCCAGAAACCGCGTTCAGACATTTGGCCATAATGATGACCTGCCTATATTGCGGCCCCTGGCAAAAGCCAGAGTGGGGCTTCAAATAACACTATTTTTGAATATCGACTGGAACATCAATTGACAGAATATACTTGTTTGGTTTTAAAGAAAATAGCCTGGTAAAAAAAAAAAAAAAAAACAATGTTTGAAAATGTTTTTGTTGAATGTTAAAAAGTTAAAAAGAATATTTTTTTTACTTTAATAAGCTAATAAAACTTACATATTTTGTAATAGTGACTCAGATGCTATGTCATATGAGTTTTAATCAGCTAAAACCATAAACTTATTTTAAATTACCAGCAACTTTGATGCTTTTCTCCCTTAGTCCTAATAAATCGCGTGTGTTTTCTCCCCTTTTTTTTAGCAACAAAGAAATTCGGAAATAGCCGGAGGTGGGCGCATGAATGCAATGACTTGAGCACATATATGCCAGTGCGGTCGTTGTATTTTTTAATTCCCTAGGATGACGTTCTATTGGAATTATTCTGAACTCAAGCAGATAACCAGCAGCAGAAATCATACGATGATTTAGCAATTTTATACTGAACAAATCCACATCAAAGCGGAAATAGCATGTAAATCCAGAATTGAAAAAAAAAAAAAAAAAGCAAGCAAATACACAATTTCAAACATAACGAAAGGTTATTAAAAAAATTTACAAACAATTTAATAGACACCCAAGAGTGCCTAAGGGACTTCCATTCTTACCAGGAGCGCACAACAAGCGACAACCACCTGATGACACAAAGTGTCACCATTCAGATGAGAATCCACAGGCGTAACTTCTAGAAACCACTTTCAACAGTTCGATTATATTAGGGTTCCTGACGATAGCACGAATGGTGCTTTACAATGACCTCACACAGAACAGAAATGTGTCCCATTTTGGGATGGAGTTAGTAACATGTATATATATAGGTGAAATCCAATGTTTTAACTGTTGTTTTTATAAAAAGCACATGTTGATCTATCATCTTTCACACAACATAAATTATTGAAATATTTGTTATTTACAATTTTCACACATGAGTGTTGCTGTCTGTGTAAATATTGTACGGTTCCTAGCAAATTAGGTAAACTAAAAGTGTTTATACGATTTACGACAATAAATAATGAGCATGTATTTTATAAAAAATAATTGTGTATCATTGTCTCCTGTGCCTGGACTAAAGAAGATATCATATGTGTCCATGCGTGCATTATATTTTATGACGCAATGCACTGAAACGAAATTAAAATTAATAATTTTTTTTTTCTCTTTAATTCTCATGTCAAATCAGTACTGTTGTAGGGAGCGTAAACATGGAGAAAAACCAACATTGTTAAGTGAGACTATATGTTACCTCCTAGTGCGAATAATAAGTTGATATAGTTTCACTGCCGTATAAAAGATTACACAAGCTATGTTTGCAAATCAACTCATTGGTATTGTTGTATTACCTATCCTGATGTTGGTTTTTGATCCACTCACATGTCGCTATTCACTGTGGATTAAAGGATGTAAACTGGTCCACTGAATGAATCTCTTCAATATATAGACTGCACATCTTTCATTATCACATCGCTAGTCTTCTTTTTGTCATCTTTTGCCTAAACGCAAATGATGTATGAGCAAATGCAGGTAGTAAACGTTGCAGATCTTCTCTGAGTAAGTGATAAATGCATACCAGTTTCGTGGACAGGGTTGCAGACAGAGTTTCCTAAGCGATGTAGTTTTTAGGCAATTGATTACAGTTATTAGGCACATGTGTGTGTACCTGCCAAAAATTTAGATCATAAGGTCATTTGTTTGAATTCCGCATATGGACGAGAGTAGTCAGACAGGTTTGCTCGACAGCTGCAATGAATAGGTTTTCTGATGATACCTATAAAGATCATTATACATACATGTTGGACATATTGTCTTGCTTGAATTATAAGTAGATGTTACTACCTACTAATGTCGGTTTGACTTTTAAGAATGGATGCATGTAGAATGTCATAATTATTCGTTACCTTTACTATCTTTACAGTTGATCTTTATCAATGAGTAGATGGTGTCGCTTCCCTTTTTGACGCACATACTGTATCCATCGAATGTGTTTGTGTCCCCTGATGACTTCAAACAGTTTCAAACCATGTGTCGCCAATGCTATGTGTGTGTATGTGTATGTGTGTGTATGTTTGTGTGTGTGCTTGTGTGTATTTAACTGCACATTTTAACGAATGAACACTTACTGTTTAGCGCATCATAATTACTAGCACATCTGTCGACGAAATTTCCTAAGCCTCATGATAGATGGTAGAAACGTCAACAGAGAGAGCAAACTGAAGCATCTAAGAATTACATTTGAGGACCATGTGAAGAGTGTTGTGACGAGATGTTAAAGGACTTAGTGCACTTTAAATGTAAACTACACGACGAATGGCTGCATTCATTAGTTGATTGTTTCCAGTCCGTCAGCTATAATAATGCCCCACTCAACATCAATATTACACAACAATGCCGAACCTGCTCTTGTGTCCCCTGTTTTCCATGATCAGAGGTGACTATGTGTGCTTACTGATAATTGTAAAGATAGCTTTCCTTAACCACCCACATCGCAGTCAACAACAGCACCATGTTCTAATGCCCCACTGATATCACGTGATTTCTGGTGACGTCCCATGGTAACATCACCCACCCTTCCTGGTGATTTTTCCCACAGTGATTCCCACTGTTTAATTAAGCAGGGGTGGGAGGGGGTGTGTTCCTGGCGGAGTGGTCAAACTGGTTGCCTGGCTACTGAAAGTCGTGGATGCATTTAAAGGACTACGACATTCAGTTTACTAGTTCCGTTATTGCTATGTACTGGAGATGGTCCCTGGAGTCATTGAGACCGGGCTTTGTGTGACACCTCTGGCAGGTGGCTAGCAGTTATGTGGAGAGAGAGAAAGAGAGAGATATATAGATAGAGAGAGAGAGAGAGAGAGAGAGAGAGAGAGAGAGAGAGAGAGAGAGAGAGAGAGATGGGACGGACAAAGCCTGGTGCATTTAAGATGATCCTCCTGATTTGAACTTTAACCTTCCAATTATTTGCTCAGCCCCACGACACATTCTAATGACCTCTATTCTTATGACTTCTGCAGACATTTTCTAACAATATTAACTGGTTCTACTGGCATATTGTCCTCCAGTTTGTGACCGAAGATTGTAAACACACACGGAGGAAACGGCTGTGTTTTGAACCGAACACAACTGTGCTTGTGTCAGGCACCGCCTAAATAAGACCTTGAGAACTAGGCGCTGTCGCCATTATCAGTCAGTTAGACAATTTAATTTTGTACATTGTATGCATTTAAAAAAAAAATGTATAGTCCGTTGTCCTCACACACATTTTCATTGAAATATTGGAGCTACTTTTAATCTCAAACTGTATTGTGCAGTGTTATATCTTTCCTCCACACACAACAATGCACTCGGAACGTAAGCAGTCAGTCTAGCAGCCCGGACACAAGGAGAATATTTATAATCGTTTATTGTTTGTGTGGCGCTGAGTAAATTATGTTGTAAACTCATGAGGCTGTGTAAGTAAGAGTATATAACCAAAAACGGCATGGATGTTGGGTGGTCGCCAGCAGCAAACCTTATTACTATTGTCCTAATGCCCCTCTTTCTCGTAATACATTGAGCACTATTGAATGCCCTAATGTCTACAGAGGTCTCTTTGCCGTTTCTTCATTCTAGAGAAGAGCAGCTTTTTTATTTTTACGTCTAAAATAATGGACATTATTTTATTCCTCTTTAAAATTGTGTGTTTTCTGGCTTTGCTCATTTTCAATGGTTCAAATTCTTGGACACACCAGGTTGTACGCATAACTAACCGACTCTCTCTCTCTCTCTCTCTCTCTCTCTCTCTCTCTCTCTCTCTCTCTCTCTCTCTCTCTCTCTCTCTCTCTCTCTCTCTCTCTCTCTCTCTCTCTTCTATCTATCTATCTATCTATCTATCTATCTATCTATCTATCTATCTATCTATCTATCTATCTCTCTCTCTCTCTCTCTCTCTCTCTCTCTCTCTCTCTCTCTCTCTCTCTTTTTTTTTTTCTTGTCCTGAACTGCGGTTTATGCCAGTAGATCAGTAATGTAAATTGTGACAGATATCATGTGTGCCTTATTATACTCGTTTCAGTCAAAATATGTACCGAAACTGACGTAAACAATTATTGTTGGCGGAATCTATCGTCGCCTGGAGATCCCCTATATCCTTCCAAATAACTTACAGGGGCTCGAATTAAATAAGTCTAGGGGAATTATAACGGTCCCTGAGTTCTGGAAAATAGAGGAAGGAGAATACAGAAAGTTAAAGAATAGGGTGAATCCCCGGAAATTTCCTAAAGAAATTCAGAAAACAACCAAAGTCAAAACTTTGTAAATTTAACTCAAATAAATTGCAATGAACAATCTTTAGTTTACCTAAGAAGTTAAAATTGATAGGATGAAATCGATAAATGGAGTTTCTAAATAACCTGTATTGATAAACTACTGATATTGAATTCAACAATTTTCAAATTAACACAGAGAAAATAAATCACGGTGTCATCATGTACACCACAAAACTCAGAACAAACATAAAATTTCACTCAGCTTTCCGATAGTATTGATGAGCGGAAATGTAGTTTCCTTTGGAGGAATGTCCACTGATAAACCGGCAATCAGGAATACGGTTCACGTTCCTCAAGCAACTAGGCAAACAGGCCAACCGGAATCCGGAATTACGGTCCTCTGGTAAACAGGCAAGCAGGACTACGGTAATACGGGAATAAGGTCCTCTGGTAAACAGGCAAGCAGGACTACGGTAATACGGGATTATGGTCCTCTGGTAAACAGGCAAGCAGGACTACGGTAATACTGGAACCTGAACTCGTATAAGGTATTATTTTTGTGGGTGTTAGGCCGATGGTAATTTAATTCTTTGTGATTGCAACAAAATGCCGACACACACAAACTATGACCAATAATTACGTGGCACAGTTGTCTCTTAATAATGAAAATCAAGCAATACAAACAACACATAACAACGACAAAACCGCAAACAAGGGAAACAATGTATAATATGTCTTGATGTTGATTAACTGTGAAGTCAAGCTAAGGTGGCAAATGAATTTGACATTTGACATGCATGGATAACTCAACATTAAAAAGTCTATATTATTGTGTAAATCTCCATGGCATGCCTGTAACAGTTTTTGCAAGTCAGATTTAAATTTCCAGATGATAAATTAAACCTGGTAACAAAACCACAACAACTTTCAAGCAAACTGTTACATTTTACTAAGTTTAAAAAATGTTTATGTTTTTGAAATTCTGTTGACAAGTACACACAGATGTACCTTGTGAAAGCAGTTTTATCAAATTGACAAAATTCCTAATACTCGTTGTCTAGCAATAATATTATGGGTGGCTACACATTGATTTCTGAGTGTTATAAACACGATTTGTTGTCATTGCCAAAAAGTGGCGGAAAGGCATCTCTAGTCATGTCATATGCGTGTTGTAATCATTGAAATAACGACAATATTTTCAATAGGGCGATATGGAATAATGGACATCATAGAATGCAGAACATCATAAATTACAACTCCCCATATAGATAAATCAAGAATATAAAGCAGATAATAAAAAAAAATAATAAAACCAACTAGTCAGTTATGTGTCTAAATAAGTGCAGTTGATCCAAGTTGTACCTTATAAGATCAACCACTCAATGATATTTCTAAATAAGCTTAATTAATCAGTAATGTGTTTAATAAGCTCAGCTAATCAATTATGTGTCTAAATAAGAGTAGCTAATCAATTATGTGTCTAAATATGAGCAACTAATAAGTGCTGTCCCTAAATAAGTTCAAGATATAATTGTATTCTACAAAAAGGGCAATGCAAAAGGGAAAGAGTAACTTGAAAAAAAAAAAAAAAGCTACATAGGCCGCACGGAGTTAAGCAAAGACAATCCATATATGGAATTACTAAATACTACATGGCAAGCTGCCGGTTGTTGAGTGACTCGTTAATGAGGACAGTTATCGCAGCATCCCGGAAAGATCCATAGTTAATCCGATCCTCTCCTCAGTAGCTCCACAAAAGTAAACCGCTGATCACGCCCTTTCTGCGTTGATTAGCAAGACATCTTGTTCTCTTGGTGAAATTTGCATACCTGGCTACTCCAGACTGCGCCCCTGTGTTCACCAGTCTGGACAAGGATACTGAGTCCTGCTTGTTGTCGTGATCTTCTCTGCGATATGTAGCTCTCCTGGCATTCATGACACTATTCCTGTCAGTGTGGGACCAGTTGTGGTAACTGCTATGTCTGCCAGATAATCTGCACGCTCCCACGCTTATATCTTTATATTCTTCATTTGCCTGCACGAACTATTGTAATTTATGACTTTCTACATTCTAGTATGTTAGTGTGTAGTCTATATTTACATTCGTGTTACCATACAGCTAGCCGCATTAATTATATTGCCCTTATTTCCATTATTACAATACGCATATGAAATGACTAGAGATGCGTTTCCGCCACGTTTTGCAATGACACCCAATCATGTTTATATCAAATGGAAATCATAATAATTCCACACATAATATTTTGCGACACACACTGTGCGGACAATTGTCTATTCTAAAAACTGCTTTCATGAGGTACATCTGTCTGTACCTGTCAAAGATTTTTAACATTGAGAATTTAAATGATATTATTTTACCTTATTTAAAAGTAAAAGCTCAAAGCCAGTTCGTCCTGGGAGCCAAGATAATTTTTGAATAAAGTCCGGCTACGCCAGGGAGCGAACACACGACATTCTAAACGCTCCGCTACGGCGAGCCCCACATTAGTGTGAATCTGCCAGAAATTAGGTGAAAGAACATTTTATTTACACTCCTTTTACAAGTTGTAGTAGATTTTTAACCCACTAGGACATCACACAAGCGATAAATACCCGATGACACAAAGTGCCACCATGTGGATGAGGATCACCGTGGAGATGACTTAGAAACCACGTTGAGCCACTTGGCCATACTTATGGTCGGGCTATATTGCTGTCCCTGGCAAGAGGCAGGGTGGGGCTTCTAATAACGAGAAATTGTATCCAACACGTATGTTGCAGAATGAAGCACCAATACAAATTTACTTGCCAGACAGGTTTGCTCGACTGCTGCAGTGAAAATGTTTTGCAATGATGTCTATCAAACTTCAAAATGCATAGCTTAAACAAAGTGTTTATTTGAATTCCAAGTAGATTTTACAAGCTAATACTGGCTGCTGACTTCCAGGAACCGATGCGTATATAAAGGGAGATTTCATTGTCACACACAATATCTCTACAATTACTACATTTCAGTATATAGATTGTATCGTGCCCCTTGTCACTGTGTCCATAGAATGTAATTGTATCCCCTGATTACCAACAACACAAATTAGCAACTTCTTTCATCACTGTTAAGTGGATGTGGGTATTTTCCTGCTCATTTCAACAAATGGACGCTTACTGCAAAGCAGCTTTATAGTCTGTAGCACCACTGTCGATGACATCAGATGTATCGGCCTAAGAACGCACAGATCGCAGCTATAGATCACGTGGAAGTAAACACGGATTTCACCAGCAGTGTCCATCTTACAATACACTAATAAAGTAATAGAAAATGTATTGAACGTCACTCATAGAAAGATGTAGAAGCATAGAAGAACCCACTAGACAACATAGGAATTGAAAGCTATAGTTACAGTGCCTAGAATCGAGCCTGTCACATCTAGACGGCGTGTGCGCCTCGCTATGGAAGCAAGTGCATTAAGAAGCTATGCACCCGCAAATAGTGACTTGCCGACCATGAATATAGTACAGCTTAAAACCCACAACTGTGGAATACGGACAGAATTCGTTTAAAACCTTTGAAATGGCACCATAGGTTACATAAATTTATTTTAACGAAGCATATGACAAATAACAAGCAGAGCAACAATTCACGAACACAGCAGATCTTAATGTTTCGTATAGAATACACAGATATTTAAGGAAGGTATTTGATTCGTAGTTGCTGGTGTGTATACGTCATTCCCATAAATAAACTGAGGGGGAACCCTTGAGGGAGTTAAATATTATATATTATATATTAGTGAGTAACAGAAAATGTATTGATTGGCACTCATAGAATGAAATAGAAAGATAAACACAATCAACAATATAAGAATCGAAAGCTAAAGTTACCATACCGGGATTCGAAAATGTCACCTCCAGATTGTGAACATATGAGGGTGACTGCAGTCAAGATAATCCAAGTAACTCCAGGAAAATTTGACTAAAACGCTTGACCAAATAAGCAGAAACACGTGCACAAAACGACACAACAAAACAAATATGTGTGCGTTTGGCCGAAACGTTACGTTGTGTTGTTTTGTGCACGGTTCTCTGCTTCCCTTTTTGGTCAAGATTTTTAGTCAAATTTTCCTGGAATAACTCACTTCCAAACGGCGTGTGCGCTTCGCTATGGAAACAAGTGCACTAAAAACATGGTCAACTAGGCACCCCTAGGCACCATTGAGGCCGTTAAATATTATATGAGGTGAACCGGATGGATTGAAAGACAGAGATAGCATGGTTACTATCTTTGATGTAAGATGAAAGACCAAAGACCAGGGGCTGCAGGATGAGGTCGAAAAACCCGGATATGACAAGCGCAGGTGGACACGATTAGTCTGCCTGGTTTTATGGTTTATGTATCTTGGGAAGCATAGAGAAGGCGGTCTTTCGCAGGCTGTTTTTGTCGATAAAAAAAGAGTTGGCCATAGCTGGTAAAAGATTATCCTTGATCAAGGTAGGGATAGTACTTTTGAGACACTGTCTATCTTTACCAATTACACATATAAGGTACACGTGTGTACCTGCTAAAAATGCAAGAAAACTAATAAATACATTAAAAACAATTTGAACTCTAGTGGTCAGTCAGGTTCGATCGACAGTTGTCATGAATGTGGTCTGTGATATTATCTTTCAAACTGCAGTTTTGTATACATAAATCAAAGTTTTTTCTTTAACTTGAATCTAAAAAAGATGTTACAACCTCATACTGACGGTCTGACTTTAGGGAACTAATTCATATAGAATGTCATTTTTAATTCTCACATTCAATTATTCACAGATGGTCTGTGCCACGACATAGGTAGGATCGTTTCCCTTGCTCATGTTTAACCTGTATTCGTTGAATCTGTTTGTATTCACTGATTACCACTAACCATTATTAGCAACATCTTTCGCACAGTTAGTTGTGTGTGCATGTGTGCGTGTAAGTGTGTGTGTGTATGCGTGTGTGTGTTTGTGTGTGTGTGTGTGTGTGTGTTACTGCGTATTACAACGAATGAACATTCACTGTTCAGCAGCTCACAGTCAGCAGCACAGTTGTCGACGAGTGCGTGTGTATCGCTGTGCACGTATCGCGATTGTGTTAGTATGTAGTTTGCTAATCTGTTAATCGGTCACACAATCCTGACTAGACTATCCACTTTTTTTTTGGCCTTTATTTTAAGGATTTAGCATCCTATTTTACGATTTTTTTTAAATTTTTTTTTAATTGTATAGTCTCTTGTTATATGTGCAATCCGGGAATTCACACTAGGGCAGACAGCTAATCAACCAGAGTTATGACAAGAGACACGATGTCTTTTGAATAGTTGACCGTTACGAAAAACGTGTGAATGGCGAAGGTTGGAAAACTGAAGCTTGTCTGGATCTGTACTTGGGGCCGCAGTTTGCGGTGAGCTTAATCTGAACACTCCGGATTCGAGGTAAAAGGAGATATTCTAGTAAAGTAATTAAGTAAAGGATCCTTTTCCACACCTTTAGTCGTATAGGGCATATAGGGCTAGACCTATATTTTTATCGACCCATCGACACAAGATGGGTGATGTGGTCAGCTTCACGCTGGTCAACTCTTCTTCCCGGGACTGCACCCGGTACCCACTCAAGGCTGGGTCGACCTAGGAGCCAAAGTCATTTTTGAAAAAAGTCCGGCTCCACCAGGGAGCGAAGGCACGACCTTCCGATCCGCGGCCAGCGTCTAGCCACTCGGCCACGGGGACTTCTAAAGTAGATATTCTGCCATAATTTAATACGCTTTTGCTACTATATTCGTTTTCATTGTCACGCACAGGCGTATTTTGACAGTTGCAAATAAACGTGATGTATTTTGCCTGTCAACTACGTTTCCTCTGCCTGTTGTTGCTAGCCCCAGCGGAACATAACTTGGCATTGACATTGATCGCCGTACGACAGGGACCTGGGACTACTGACCAAAGATGGTTGCACATTTCTGGGATTCCAAGCCGTTGGATCTAGTGGAACCTACAGTTCGATATTCCCGTCCGTTACTTTCATTGATTAATCACTGGTCGACCTGGCATGTGTTAACTTCATAAAACGTTTCACGTCAGAACATGGGCTGCATGAACATTCGAACTGTAATTGTTGCAACGTTATAGCTAACGTCATCGTCGCTGCCTGATCCTTCTGTAAATTCATCGTCTGTGTCTGATCCTTCTGTACAGTCATCGTCGTTGCCTGATCCTTCTGTACAGTCATCGTCGTTGCCTGCTCCTTCTGTACAGTCATCGTCGTTGCCTGCTCCTTCAGTAAAGTATTCGTCGTTGCCTGATCATTCTGCAAATGCATCGTTTTTGTCTGATCCTTGTGTACAGTCATCTTCGTTGCCTGCTCCTTCTGTACAGTCATCGTCTTTGTCTGATCCTTCTGTAAAGTCATCGTCGTTGCCTGATCCTTCTGTACAGTCACCGTCGTTGCCTGATCCTTCTGTACAGTCATCGTCGTTGCCTGCTCCTTCTGTAAATTCATCGTCTTTGTCTGATCCTTTTGTACAGTCATCGTCGTTGTCTGATCCTTCTGTACAGTCACCGTCGTTGCCTGATCCTTCTGTACAGTTATCGTCGTTGCCTGATAATTCTGTACAGTCACCGTCGTTGCCTGATCCTTCTGTACAGTCATCGTCGTTGTCTGATCCTTCCGTACAGTCATCATCGTTACATTCGACATTGGAGCCTGTGGTTTTCAAGTCATAATTTCTCAATATCACTGTCACTGGAGTGGACTGTTCAAAGATAAAAAAGGGAGACAATAAAATCGTTATAAGTTAGAATCATGTCATAAGTTAGTTGCGTATCCTCTACTGTTCTACTAGACAATTTTAGGCTCAGTAGTTAGCCATTGCTACCTAAATGGTTGAAGTTAATATCGCTATCAAAATCAAACCAAACAGGTGTGTCCCACATTACCAGCAAGCGTAAGATGTAGGAACTATGAGACAGTTTTCATACCTCTTGGCCACCACCATCGACCGAAATGATATGGTATCGAAGGGAAACAATTACAAATTGAAATATCTTAATGATGCAAACGTTCATTGCACAGTAGTTACAAAAGAACGTACAAGCATAGTAGCAAGCTTATTTTATAAATAGGCACATTTCTAATTTGATACGGCATTTCGTGCAATAATCATACCGTCTAAAAATGTTCTACAATTAATTTCCATAAAGTGGTAATACGTCAACCCTTTTCTACACCAAAAAACGAGGCATAGACTACACAGTGCTGATATAAAAGAATTCTTCATTATCTAGTTTCGTCCCTTTAAGGACACATTTTTTTTTTTTTGGTTATTTGAAGCCCTACCCTGGCTTTTGCCAGGGGCCGCAATAAAGGCAGGCATAATAATGACCAATTGTCTAAACGTGGTTTCTGGGACCTCTCCAAGGCGATCCTCATCCACATGGTGGCACTTTGTGTCATCGGTTGTTTATCGCTTGTGTGATGTCCTAGTGGGGTAGAAAGTCAGTCAGTCAGTCATATAAGAATTATTATGTGAAGCCACCTCCCTGTGAGATGAAATAATTCATTATTTTGAAGCCCACCATGGCTCTTGCCATGGACCACAACCTAGCGCTACCATAAATATCGTTTAATTGCTGAAAGCGTTTCTTTTACCCTTTCCCGGGTGGTACTCATCCAAATGGTGGCAATTTGTGTCATTGGGTGTTTATCGCTTCGTGATGTCCTAGTGGGGTAACATCCACTGCTACAAGAAGAATCTTACAGTATGAAGTCATCCCCTTGTAGGTGCAATTTTTCGTTAGTTTGAAGCCCCACCCTGGCTCTTGCCAGGGGCCGCAGTATAGACGGCTAAAAATATGGTCTAATGACTGAATGCAGTTTCCGGAACCTCTCCACGGGTGGTCCTCATCCGCATAGTGGCACTTTGTCACATCGCGTGTTTATCGCTTGTGTGGTGTCCTAGTGGGGTAACATTTACTACTAATCTAAGAATCACGGCTTTTCTACATAATTAGGAACTAGTTTTTAGCAGGCACATTAAAGTGTGCCAAGTAACTGTAAGAAAATTGACTATTCTACTGTTTTTTCGTCGGCATCTTTCGTTTAAGTGTGGGAACGCTCTTTCTAATGTCGGGATGTTGGGTTCGATCCCAGCTGCATCAGTTTGTCCTCGGTTGGTTTCGAGAGTGGTGCCAAGAGCTCCTTTCAGGAAGCAATGAATGCCGAACAACTGAACGTAATTTGCCTCTAACCGCAACAGCCAACAAATGCACAAGACGGTGCCAGATTTAGTTCAATGATAACGTTGGCTGGCAGGTTGACTTAGCTTTGACTGGGTACCGTGTGTAGTTCTGGAAAGTAAAGGCGGCAGGCGTGGTATGAGCCATACAGACAGTGAATGTGACGTTGGCGTCAAAGGAAGGAGCTAAGGAGGAGGGGGAAGAGAAAACGTGAAAAATTAAAAGCGGGTGATTTTAATTGAAATATAAAGTCCACCAGGGGAGACAATACTCTTTTATGTAATGCAAATTATCACAGGTTATATACCTACATAATCTGCTACTTACAGCGTACTGATGTTTTGTTTTCAGTTTTTTTTTTTTTACAGACTATTAAATTAAACAAATTTCTTCTTTTTTGCGTCTAAAGATAAACTGCCATAAACTGCCAATTACTGCCTTTATTATTCCACTTCTACGGTGTAGGCAGCCGGTCTTTTAGCGTATGAGAGCCCATCTTTCCAACGTTCGGGCAGCCACTCCTCGTCTAAAGATCCTGAAAAATATGCAGAAGTCCAACAAAGTATGTATGCATGTTTTATAGATTACATAAGGTACTTTGATATGGTGAAACATGAAAAGTTAATTGAAAGGCTAAAAAGCAAAGGATTAGATGGAAAATAATTATAATTATTAGTAACCGACTGGGAACAAATAGCAACAGTTAGACACAACATCAGATACAGATGAAAAGAGAAGTACGTCAGGATGTATGTTACCTCAAAGCCTTTTCAACTTTTATGCAGAAGACATTTTTAAACAAGAGAAATTGCCTGGAGTTAATGTCAATGTAAGAACAATAAATAATCTTATATACGTGGGTGATACAGTGCTACTAGCAGAATGCGAGCGGGACTTGCAAGAACTTATCGATCGAGTCAACAGGCGGAGTGCAGAGTATGGTTTAGACTTTAACATTCGAAAAACAAAAACTATGGTAATTAACAATGGGAAAGAGCGGCCAACAGTGAACATCGCAGTAAACGGAGATTTATTATAACAAGTAACATATTTCTCCCATCTAGAATATGCAGTAACATATAATGGAGGAAGCGAAACAGAAATTAAAAAGACAATAGGAATGGCTAAAACTGTCTGTGCAAATTACTGCTAACAAGAGAGTTAAACAATGCACTAAACATGAGAATCGTAAAATGTCATGCTTACGCAATCCTGTTATATGCTGCAGAAACTTGGAAAATGAACAAGAACCTGGAGTCTCTGGAAGTGTGGGCATACAAAAGGAAAGGTCACATGTAATGGAAACAGAAACAATCCAATACAGAGATTTTAGAAAAAAAATTACAAATGAAAAGATAATTACTGAAAGAAAAGAGACAACTGAAATAATGAAAGGCATAATACGCTTTTAAAAACCATCATGGAGGGAAAGGTCGAAGACAAGTGAGCAAATGGTGAACAACGATACAAGTGAAAGGACAACATCAAGAGATTGACGGGCAGAAGTCTAAGAGAGTGTACAGCCAGGACAAGAGACAGAACATGCTGGAGATCCATCACAACCTGTCACGAGACGACCTCAGTGGTTCCAGAAGTTGAGTACTTGTAATAGTTCTTCTGGTTATTGAGAGACAAGAGACTATGTCCTTAACCCAAATGTTACTTTAAACTGCACGGATTTAATTGTTACCAGTCCTTCTCCGAGACAAAGCCACTGCGCTTTGTTTAAAATTACATAACACTACGTAATACAGCCGGCTGGTTCAGACTAGGGATGTTAGGTTTGATTCTCATGACAGTGTCAGAATGTTATCTCCTGACCACAGACTGTAGAGGCTAGTAAACGGTGAACTTGGTATCACACCTGAGATTAGCTTCCCTGAGCTGGACCGTAGGTCGTAAATGTTACCTAACACAGACTGAGTGGGGCTCCTTTTGATGAGACTAGATCAGGGGAATTAAGTGGACTGGTAGACGTTGTGGCGACGAGAGGTTGAGTTTAACACGTCAGTGTAATTCTCGGGAGAACAGGTGTTTGCCAATTAGGAATGAATGATCTTGGTCAAGTAAGAAACACAATAGCTTCACTGACCGTCTTTTAACACCTGCCAGTTATATTCGTTGTAAACTAGATTGGGTCACTTAAGAATGTTCGCTCTAGGGATGTCAGTCCAGAATTGACTGACAGACCACTTGTTAGCTAGGTTGATCTAATAGGTACTTCAGAGGCGTGGCTTAACTCATCGTCTTGAGGGTTGGGTAGAACCGAGTAAAGGGAGGAGTTTAACCTTTGAGACAGATAGATAGTATACTTCGAGCCTTTGGAATTCCCGTCACATCGCAGCTGGCAAGCAACAAACACAGGTCGACGTAAAGGTAATTTTACAGTCGGATTCTGGTTTGGCGATTGATGGAATGTTCCCAGGTGTCACGAGACGATCTCAGTGATTCCAGAAGTTAGTACTTGTAATAAGTTCTTCTGGTTCTAAAGAGACAGAATTATATTTACTCTGCGCTTTATCCTAATATTGCTTTAAACCGCACGGATTTAAATTGTTTCCAGTCCTTAGTCCAGACAAAGCGACTCAGTCTTGGGTAATGTTACACAATTACACCGGGGCTAGAGAATTCCCTTTCACATGCCCATCTCATAAATGTTATCTCCTGACCAGACTGCTTTGAACAGACTTTTGATGAGACTAGGGGTGTAGGTTTGATTCTCACGCCAGTGTCATAATGTTATCTCCTAACACAGCCTGAGTGGGGCCCTTTTGAACAGGGGAATTGAGCGGACTGTAGACATTGAGGCGAGGAGAAGTTTAAAGTTTAACACGTCAGTGTAATTCGGGGTAAACTAGATTGGGGCACTTAAGAATGTTTGCTCTAGGGATGTCAGTCCATAATTGACTGACAGGCCACTTGTTAGCTAATGTGATTTGATAGGTACTTCGGAGGAGGAGCTTAAGCCATTATCTTGAGGGTTGGGTAAAAACTAAGGAAAGGGAGGAGTTTAATTTGGACAATAGATTAATACTTATACTGCGAGCCTGTGGAATTCCCGTCATTAATCGCAGCCTGCCGGCAAACAAACAGGTCGACGTAAAGGTATATTTTACTGTCGTACTCTGGTTTGGCGATAAATGGGAAGTTCCCAGGTGAGAGAAAATATTAATTTTAATCTTGTATACTTAAGTTAGGGAGTTAAACTTAGTCTATACTACCTTTTCCTAATTTGTCTGCACATTCTGCTTGAAATAGTTCTGTGAGTATTCAGTATCTCAAGTTAAGGAACTGCTAAACTATTCCTATTTCCTGTATGTTTGTATCACATGTTTTTCATTGTATGTTTTCATGTGTATAAAATAAGATGTGAACAATGACATTTGCTATAATGAAATGTAATTATATTGTTTTCACGATCAGCCAAAATATGAGTTGGGACTGTGGGAAATGATGCCCAAATATGTGCAGGGATGCTGCTACGTTTTGTGTGCCCACCATGTGCTCACTTAATGTGTTCACCTAAACAGGGGATTTATAACCCCAGGGGGAGAATGATGGGTGTACAGTATTTACTGTCACTGAAAGATAATATTCAGGACAGCGTGCACATATATAATGTTTGAGTTTTCAGCACATAACCTGCTCCACGTGGTCATGTAATATCTATGTCAGCCAACTCGAAGTCTGAGTGAAGACGGACAACAGACTTAGAAAGTCAACTATCATGACATAGCATTTGAGGGAAGGCAGGATATGTGACGCCCATGTAAGACAAAAGACCTTCAGACTAGACTGGAGAGGATGTGGAACATGAGGAGGAGTGATGGGCTATATCTTATTACTATATCCTATTATTATATGTTGTATTAATTGATACATGTATTCTTAGTGTAAGTCAAGATACTACACGTATGTGTTTTGTTTCCATGATTACAGCGCCCATGTGACGATCAGTCCATGAAGTAGCCTACATTGTGTTAGACTCGGCCAGCTGGGAACGAGGGGGAGAACGAGGTGGGGGCGAGGAGGAGAAACAAGCAGAGAAGAAGCTGGAAGAGCTTGACAGTGCTCACGGCTGTCAGAGGTTCTATGAAAGTTATGTTCATAAATTGTTCATACTTTATCACCTTCATCACACCACTCTAATCCCAGGTGCTGTTCTCGCGCTGAAACAACCCATTACTATCATAACTTTAGCTAGTCACTGTTTGTGTAAACACAACAAACTGGGTATGTCAATTAACTGATTGTTAGAAAATAAAGCTGTATGTCAAGTTTTATACTACATCGTTTGTTAAATTCCAAGTGTATTCAGTCTTACCTGTTTAACTAAACATAGATAGAATTACATTTGGTGGGGGCTCAATTAATAATATAATAATTCTTTAATTATTTATAATAACACCGGGAGAAGGTAGATGACGGAGGAATCACTTGCCCTGTCTAATAATTCATTAAGTATGATAGACATCTAAAATTCCTTGCCTTCTCTTGTGGGTACCAAGTTCAGCTAATGTTAATATACTTAACGAGCCAATATGGCTGTTTTCTTGGATATCCAGGACTTTGTCTGAGAGCAACATAGCTCAGATTTTAGTTCGGTGTATCTAGTGGAGAGAATGTGTTGAAAGGAAGATCCCTACTCAACAACATAAACATTTAAACCACGCGTCACGTCACACCAGGTATGAGTAATATATTATTTTCAATCTTGTATACATAGGTTAGGGAGTTCAGCTTAGTCTATACTACCTTTGCCTAATTTGTCTGCACATTCTGCTTGAAATAGTTCTTTGTGAGTATTCAGTATCTCCGTTAGGGAACTGCTAAACCATTCCTATTTCTTGAATGTGTGTATCAGATGGTTTTCAGTGTATGTTTTCATGTTTATAAAATAAGACTTGTATACTGAATTATAATGAAATTATAATGTTTCAACCATCAACCAAACCATGAGTTTGGACCGGGAGAAATGATGCCATAATATGTGCAGTGATGCTGTTACGTTTTGTGTGCTCCCATGTGCACACTTAATGTGTTCGCCTACACAGGGGATTTATAACTCCAGGGGAAGAATGATGGGTGTATAGTATTCACTGTCACTGAAAGATAATATTCAGGACAGCATGCACACATAGAATGTTTTGCGTGTTCAGCACATAACCTGCGCCACATGTTTATGTCAAATCAATGTCAGCCAGTTAGAAGTCTGAGTGATGACGGACAACAGACTTAGAAAGTCAACTATCATGACATAGAATGAGTGGGAAGGCAGAATATGTGACGTCCATGTAAGACAAAAGACCTTCAGACTAGACTGGAGAGAATGTTGAATATGAGGAGGAGTGATGGGATATATTCGATTATTATATGTTATATTAATTGATACATGTATTCTTAGTGTAAGTCAAGATACTACACGTATGTGTTTTTTCCATGATTACAGCGCCCATGTGACGATCAGTCCATGAACGAGACTACACTGTGTTAGACTCGGCCAGCTGGGAACGAGGTGGAGAACGAGGTGGAAAACGAGGTGGAGAACGAGGTGGGGACGAGCAGGGACCGAGGTGGAGGACCAGGAGTACTGGGAGGAAAATGTGGAAGAACTTGACAGTACCCACGGCTGTCAGAGGTTCTATGATAATAAAGTTACGTCTCACCATGTTTTATGGACGTAAACTTATCACCACCATTATCCATTCACTCTAATCTTAGGTGCTCAGTTATCTAGCTGAAGCCTCTCATTATCACCATACCATCACTATCTATTATAACAATAATGATGACTAATGTCACACTCTGATTGCTAGGTTAATAAATCAAATATATGGTCTTATCCTGCATCAGTTTTTGTAATTCCAAATGTGTCTGTTCTTACACGTTTAACTAAACTGTTAAGATAGAATACCATTTGGTGGGAGCTCAAATAATATAATAATTCTTTAATTATTCATAATAACACCGGGAGAAGGTAGAAGACGGAGGAATCATTTGCCCTGTCTAATAATTCATTCAGTATAATGCTATAGACATCTAAAATTCCTTGCCTTCTCTTGTGGGTACCAAGTTCAGCTCATGGTAATGTACTTAACGAGCCAATATGGCTGTTTTCTTGGATATCCAGGACTTTGTCTGAGAGCAACATAGCTCGGATTTTAGTTCGGTTAATCTGGTGGAGGGAATGTGTTGAGAGGAAAATCCCTACTCAACTTGTAAAACATTTAATCCCACTCGTCACGTCACAATAACATCAGATGGAAGATGCATAACTGAGATAAGAAACAGAATAGGGCAGGCAAAAACTGCATTTTATAAAATGAAAAACATCTTGTGCAATATATCCTTTTCATTGAGAGTTAGAAAAAGAATTCTTGATTGCTACATACATCCAGTTTTAACATATGGCTGTAAATCCTGGACAATAGGTAGGCAGGCCAAACAATTCCCGGAGGCCTCAGAGATGCGGTTTTACAGAAGAATGCTTAGAATACCTTGGACAGCCAAAAAGAGCAACCAGGAGGTTTTGAAAGAGGCGGGGGCCCAAAGACAACTTATCACAGACATCAGAAGGAGACAGTCATCATTTTTCGGCCATGTTATGAGAAGAGGGAAAATAGAACATGTTGTGACCACTGGAAAGATATGTGAAAGGAGAGATAGAGGTAGACAACGAGAGAAGATGCTTGACAATCTTGTTGCATGGCATGGAGATGTGTCGGCACACGAATTGATACATGCTGCAGGAGATTGCAGATTATGGAGAGGCATGATTGCCCACACCAGTCGGCAAGGTACCTGATGATGATAGTGAATGCAGAATAAAAAAGCACATATTGTAAGAACCAAAATTAGGAGCGTGCAGATATCTGGCAAACAAAGCGGTTACTACGACTGGTCCGGCACTGAAAGAGATGGTGTCATGAATGCCAGGCGAGCTACATATCGCAGAGAGGATCACTATAACTAGCCGGACTCAGTATCCTTGCACAGACTGTTGGACATTGGGGTGTAGTCTGGAGTAGCCAGATATGAATATTTCATCAAGATCACAAGACGTTTGGTTAATCAACAAATAAAGGGCGTGATCTACTTGTGGACCTACTGAGGAGGAGATCGGAGCAGCTATGGATCTGTCATAAGTGATGTGATAATTGTCCTCACTAATCACCAATCAGTCACTCAGCAGCGGGCAGCTCGCCATACAGTATTTATTAATTCCATATTTTGATTTTCTTTGCCTCATCCCGTGTAGCCTAAGTAGTTTTAATATCAGCTCACTTTTTCTCATTGGTTATATAAGCTTCTTCTGACGCAGACACGACTGCGTGACCGAGGAGTTTGGCTGCGTGAAGTAGGACTATGTCGTCTTCGAGTTAAAGAAAAGAGAAATGATAACCAACTCCTTATAGGTACAATCAGTAGATTCACCTTGGAGTGGCTGCTGCAATTAATCTAAACAGATAAAACTACTAGGACAACTTTCCTCCTATTTCAATGATGGAAGCGGAGCGAGTGAGAAAATGCGTAACAGTCGAGTTACTCTTGAATAAAAAAGACACAATAGGCTGCAGAACTTTTTGCCTAGCATATTTCTCTGTATCTCATCTGGTGCATACTACAGTGACAATTACATAGATGAAGAAAATAAGTGAATCTCTTGTAACTGAAGTACACATTCAACAACAAACACAGCTGCCTGTTTCACCAGCAGCCGCAGTGTCAGTTTTAAGTCTTTTCGTTTACAAAGTTCAGGACGGAGTTAACGAATCATGGCGGCTTCAAGAAATGCTAGGGTTCTGCCAGTGACTGAGGTGTGAAGAATATGACATGCCTTGATCTTGGATACGGTGTGTCCTGATTTTAAAAGATGCTATTGAGAATGGATGGTTTTTTACGACTACTATTTTTATTCTGATTGTTTAACTTAGAATTTCTTTGTCCATCCATACTGCAATGTGCTCAGCGACTCGTTTCTCCAGGAGTCGATCAGTTCTGACCGCATAAGCAGCTTCACAGCTGCATATAAATTGGTAGAGGCCTGGGACATGGGAAAGAAAGTTGGAGGTACAAAATCACAGCCAAAGAGCGCTGAGGCATGGTAATACAGCAAATAAGGAATGCCGAGAATTAAATTCAGGTCCAAAAAGCCGCATCAAGGCCAATGGATCGGCCTCGAGAGTTCCTTGGCCACGAATACTCATATGAGGTGAGATCTGGCGAATGGCCCCGATTTGAGTAAACTTAGATCTGCTTGCGATGTGTTACAGTCAGGTGTCAACGTGGTCAAGTGGCATGCGACTACCGATCCGACATGCCTATTGTGTAGAGTTGAGCAGACGCTCTAACACGTTTTGTCCATGTGCAAAAAAAAAAAAAAAAAAGCCTAGGTCAGGGAAGATATACTTAGTGCCACAGCAAGGTCCTGAAAGAGTTATCGGCCGTTGTGGACCAAATTAGAATAAGGGCCAATTCAAGGGCCAGTCTTACCGTAATCCCCGTACTATTCCTCAAAGCTGGGCAGATGTATAAAGGTAAATTCAACAGGGAATGGTTACTCAAAGATCGCCTTTTTTCCAAGTGTGCCATTAAGATTTCTGCCAGAATAGGACTAAGCTGACTTCCCATGGCCAATCCATCATTCTTGCGGTAAGACTACTTGAGGAAGTTACATTTTGTGTTTGATGTGCATAGTAACAACAGTGTCTCCTGTTCTGAGGCAGCTAAAGCCAACTTTGGATTCTTCTTCTTTATTTAGTCGATGATTTCAACCTTTTCTTGCAAGGGGACATTGATAAGAAAAGAGACCATATCCATTGATGCAATATACTTATTCTTTAAATGCATCTACGTTCATGTATACCCACAAAAGTGCGCTTAAAAAAAAAAATGATAGAGGATAATGTAGCCACAACAGTATACTGTGGAAAAAAAATTGTATTTCGACGAACGTTTACAAGACATCAAACTGCTTGTCCCTGTCCTAAACTACAATGATTGTCTGTCATTGTTTATCAATTCGTTGTTCAGACCAGTAGAACCATCATACAAATTGTGACAAATATCATGCGTGTCTAATTAATTTTACTCATGTCAGTTAAAATATGTGATAATACGGTAAGTGTAACATTCTTTGAAATTGCCAACAAAATGTCTACACCCAAACAATGACGAATAATTAGGTGTATCACTTTTATTATTATAAAGAAAATCAAGGGATACACTCACAACGCATAGATACAAGAACATCCCTAATATGGAAAACAGTGTAACATATTTCTTGATTTTGATCAACTGTGAAGTAGGGTAAAGTCGGTAAAAAAAATACAGACATTCGTCATCCATTTATTACTCGACATCAGACACTCTAAATTATTGTTAATGGAATACCCGTAACGGTTTTTTTACGACCCATATACATTTTTAACATGATATATTATACCTCATAATAAAACCATTGCAACTTTCGAGCACTCACCTGGCCGACTGTTATACTGAATTTGGTCAATTAAAAGGCTTTACAATATGCGGCGCAATGTTTTTGTTATTTTTAAGGTCCCACTCGGCAGTTTTCCGGGGGCCTAATATAACCCATACTGTTGGTTGAACGGGGTTTCTGGGACTTGTATCTGGGTGATCCTCATCCAAGTGGTGGCACTTTATGTTATCAGTTGTTCGTCGCTCGTTTTACGGTACTGGTGGGGTTGAAGACTAACAACTTAAGGTGGCAAAAACCGTCAAAATATGAGACGCAGTTTTGTTGTGTAAAGCCCCCACCCTGGCGTTGTGTGTATCGCTCCGTGTGATGTTTTGGTGGGGTTGAACATCAACATCATATTTAACATTAATGTCGTGATATTTACACTATCTATATAATTTTGTTACAGGCACATACAATATGTGCCTTGTAAAGCAAACAAAGTCTACGCTAGTCCTTAATATATAATTTTTCATGCAATTCCTTAATGCCCTTATTTTGTCACCTCTTTTAGGACAAAGTATGTCTTCTAAGTGATGACCATTGCAGACACTACGAACATGGCAGATCAGGATCCGCCATCACACACACACATACACACACACACACGCACACACACATACCCACTCACTCACATCAATACCCACATACACACCCATACATCCCCACATACAGCCCCCACACATATCCACCCACACCCAAACACCACAAACCCCCACACACACGAACCCACACAAACCCACATATACACACCCACATACACTTAAACCCACACACAAACACACACATACACACATATACACCCATAAATTCAACAAATGTAGGCGAAATAGTCGGGCAAATTATCCTGACCAGTTTAAGCAATTAGGTCTTCGTTTTACCAATGACATTGTTGACTGAACATGATCGTCGCTGGAGATTAGGAGTTCATGCTGAGTGCGACAATCTAGGAAGATTTCGATTTGTTCTAAAGAGGAAAACTAAACGAGATGAACCATGTGCGATCAAGTCGATTCTCTCAAATGTCGGCGTTCAATCTTTCCAGATATTTTTAAAATGTTCTCATTTGTTCTACCGCTTCTCCTCTATCCCTACAATGGCGACTCGGTGGATGATGTGGTTAATACCTTACTTCCCAAGAAATTATCTGGTACCAATATTAGGCTGGGCCGACCTGGGAGACAAAATACATTATTGAAAAGAAAATTCCCCATACCGATGTGAACCCAAGACAGTCGGGTGGACAGTCGAGCGTCAAGCCTGTACACCAGCGCGGTTTAGTTGAAACATAAAGGGAGGAGACAGTGTGGTTACAGGTGAGCTGTATGTTCTTTACAGGATGTCGCGATCTGATCCCAGGTTGTTTTCGCTGCTGGGCGGTTTCACTAGACAATTTTACATTCACAATTGATTTCTAAATGGTCGACACTCATACTGCTATTAAAATCAACTCAAATTACATTTCTGCCAAATTGCCAATCATTACATCAAACAAAAGAATGTTGGAACTATGAAACTGTTTTCATAACCTCTTGACAATAGCCGTCGACCCAACATGAAAAGGGAAATAATTACAGACCGCAATATTTATATAATGTAAGCATTGATTATAAAGTAATTTTAAAAGAACATTTAGGTATTTTTGCAAGCTAATTTCCATAAAAAAGCGACGTTCTAATGTGACATTCAGATGTTGTGCAATAATTATATGTTCTAGGAACGTTCTATAAATAATTTTAATACACTTGTAATATATCACAGCTGTTTCAATAAACATACTTTTCGGCACTAAGATATGAGCGTCCTTATGTTCATCTTATTTTGTCATCCCTTTGTGGGATGCAATTTTTCGTTTTTTGAATCACTACTTGGCTATAAACATAGTCTAATGGCTGAACGGGGTTTCTGGGACCTCTGCACGGGTGATCCTCATTCATATGGTAGCACTTTGTGTCATCGGGTGTTTATCGCTTGTGTGATGTCCTGGTGGAGTTAAAGAAGATAGATAGATTAGTGTTTATGCTAGAATAAATGGTCGAATAATAATATGTTGCAGGCATACTGAAGTGCACCTTGTAACATTAACATCTACTTGAATCAACATGTCAAATAACAACAGAAACAATAATTATCAAATAGTCGTATCTATATTCGCTATGATACTGACAACATCCCCTACAAAGTGCCGACTGGTCTGTACAATATAGGTCTAGTCTTATATACCCCATACTTCTGAAGGTATGCAAAAGGGTCGTTTACTTTTTCTTTTTCACATCAACAACTCACCAACAATGATTCATTGGTTGCTTGGTGCCCCAGTATAAGTGTAGGTCACCACGTGACAGTCGAATGTAGACTGACTCCTGATGATGTGAGATATAGGTTCTATTAGAGAAAGATCCTTTCTTTCAAGTTATCTGCGTTATGTCACTGTGGTGTTCTCATCAATATAACTGTTCATTAATAGGCATCGAGCTGGGAGACCTGTGTTCGACGCCCGGTAATATAATGGTGTTGTTTTTAGCCTGCACAGTCCGTGCCAACATCACTAGCAATGCAGCTTTAAATCCTCAGGCTCACGACCCCTTGTATACACCGCCATAAATAAAAGAGAGGTAAAGACAGACAGGACAGATCATCAGGGACACATTAATACAGGGGGCATCGTGACAAAAAATAAATGGCTGGGCTTTGTTCCCTTGTATTTATCTAGAAGGATGATAGTGAGGGGTCCTCAGCGCGCTTAAAGTCTAGTTTTAGTGCACACTAATATGAATTATAATAAAAAAGTATCATTTTTATATTTATATTGTGCTCAATAGTAAAAAAAAATATAATAATATATTTAAAAAAGGACAAGAAGATGATGAGTGAGAGAGAGAGAGAGAGAGAGAGTGAGAGAGAGTGAGAGTGAGAGAGTGTGAGAGAGAGTGAGAGAGAGTGAGAGAGAGTGAGAGAGAGAGAAAGAGAGTGTGTGTCAGTGTGTGACAATCAGGTACGGGAAACATAGGGATGGGGAGAGAGGGGGGGGGATTATTATGAGCTGCAAGTAATATTAGTGTCGTCTGCATTAGTCTTCAGGTAGTTGACCTACCCCGTCCCACCGCCCACACATTTCTTTTCTTTGTCCCGTGTTCTGTTTTGCCGTAAGATTGTAGTAAAATAATAAAAGTAAGAGACTGCTTGTAAGTTAGAATGTTATGTGATACTTAAAAAAGTCAACCGTGTTTCTTTTAAAAGACACATACTGTATGTGCCTGTCAAAAAATCTCTATTCAAGTAAAAAACTGTATATTGACGTGCACGAAATTGTTATGAAATGTATTCAAAATATTCAGGCCAGAAAAACGTTTTTATGTTTTATTAATTTTTGATATTTTTTTACATACATTTATAAATTACCAGACATGTACAAAATTACATAACAGTCTAAAACCACGTTTCATCATTTAAAAAATATGGAGAAAAAATAGTTAACATGCGTTTAAAATTATAACACAATAGCGGATGGATAAAAAGGTATATTAATTTGCAATCATTTGCCTTCAGTTGAAAGAATGCACATTGTTTCCCCTGACGCTATAATGTTTTTTTTTTTAAATCTCAATTTAAAAAAAAAAACGTGTTCTCACTATTGTACCAATTCTCTTTCGCCCCAAATTATTAAATGTCATCATCCCATTTATTTATATGTCTACCTCTGGCCCATTAGATTTACTGAAGCAGTACGTCCCACTTCACCGCCCCCCCCCCACCCCTCCTCTCATCATTATCTACACACTAGGGCATGCCAGGAAAAAATACAAATGATTGATATGACCAGTTATCAAGAAGAACACTTCAACAAGCGGTATAACACACTGACATCGCTGATGAAATAGTCAGTGCTGTACGGACTAGTTTTCGGATACTGCCGAGTCTCGGACACAAACCCGTTTGCAAGATCTGGGATAATGATAGGCGAAGCTCGTCAATGCTGCCTTCAAAGGCCAAGATATGGGATACTATAACCAATTTTTCCTGGGAGCAGCAAGTAGCTGTAATTTAGGTTAGATGTAGTCTCAGAGGACAGGAGTATTGTGGAAATGTCCAATGTTCAGTTATGTCGACTGTAATAGCATAACATAATTTAACATGACGCGAAAAACATCAGAATTAAGCTGTATTAGTGAGATAATTAACATGTTAGGACAAGTTAGAACTGCATGTTAGTAAATGAAAAACACCTTGTACAAAAATCATATCATATTTCTTCTTTTTCTTCGTGTCTCAACTCCTGGAACACCTCGCTGCCTCATGCCAGGAAGAGGTCTCTGGAACTGGCCCTTCCTTTCTTTTGTTTAAAGTACTTTTCCTTTATCAAATCAATAAAGAAAGGAAAAAGAATTCTTGCGTGTTATAGAAATTCGTTGTAACATACGACCGTGAATTAATTACGTTAAGTAAAACACTTCGATGAGGTACAAGGTGGAAGAGAAGAAGAAGAAGTAAAACATGTGAAAAGCTACACAAAGCTTTGAGAAGGAACTAGACAAATTGCAGTGGATCAAGACGTCAAAAATAACAATTATACTGCTTTGGATAAGACACACGTTAAAAAACCCGAGAATAAATACTACTAGAAGGGCATTACACTGGTACCCACAAGGGCATACAATAAAGGCAAACCAAAACACTCAGAGAAAAGAACCAGACGGTGAAGATAAAATTATGTGAAGGACATGGGGTGAGCTGTATGACAGCACAGGATGGGATGACTAGGCACCAGTTGTTTGATAGCATATGCACAACTGTGTAGTTAAAAGAGGAGAGGAGAGGGTGAGAGACAGGGAGCGAGAGAGAGAAAAGAAATGACTATGCTTTAATATGTGGTCTGTGTGAAGTTCTCTTATTTGCTCGTAATACCATTAGGCTCATGCGTTATGACATATGCTCTGAGTGAGAGAAACAGTGAGCATCATTCGGATAAGAGCCTCCAGGTGCCAGTCCCAGAATCCAAGTTCAATCGTAGGGTTATATTAGGACCCTGCCAGGGTAGGGGTGCTATCTCAAAAAGTGTTATCGCATGCTGCCACAGAAGATTATATATCAGTGCCGTGGTGGTATCATAAATTAAATAATAACATTTAATAAAGAAGAACACAAATAAAGTATCTATAAAACCACATTGCTACAGCCTCCTAATGATTGACAGTTAGAAAGAAAGGGGGCGGGCGGCGGCGAGAGGATAATATCAAAGAAAGGATGGACAGAAAAGGAGAATCGCGAGATTGGGTACAATGTGTTAACACAGGCGATACGCGTTTATTTGTAAAGCAAATGAGTGGGAAAAATACTGGACCGAGAACTGAGATTCATATATGTTAGTCTAATTGAAATCATCACAATTTAATATACAACGCCAGCAATTAAGTAATGTGACTGATTCCATAAAAATTAAAATAATCAACAGTTGAATATGTAACTTGTATCTGATTCAAAGTAAGCCCCTTGTGCATTGATACAGCAAGTGGCACGATCTAACAAACACAAGAACGACCTCTGTAGTTCTTCTGTTGTTATGGTCCTTAAAGTCGATGTTGCGGCCCTTTGGATGTCATCAATATCGTTAAAGAAGCGTCATTCTAATCGTAATTTTAATTTTGTGAATATAAAATAATCACAGGGGGGCGAATTGGGAGAATAGGTTGGGAGGCTGAGAACACAAACATTCTTGTTTTGATGATGTCTCTTGGGTACTCAACCCGCTGATGTTTTTGGTCATCAATCAACGAATGTGGTACAAACCGGCAAGCCATTGTTTTTCTTGTTAATATCTTGCACTAAAATGTTATAAATGGTCTCTCTGTTAACACCAGATTCATCTGCCATCATCCGTACAGTAAAACAATGATCTTCTTGTATCCGTTCTCAGACTTTTGCAATGAGCTTATCATTGTCTTGTCTTGTCTTGTCTTGTCCACAATTGCCTCACAGCGTAGTGGGGAGTCGCAGTTTTCTATCCTGGGCCAGGTGTGTTGCACGTGTTGTTGTTAGTCCGTGTTGCCTCAGGATCTCTGATATATTGTCTATCCATCGTACTCTCGGTCTTCCTCTTGCTCTAGGGCAGTAGTGCTGTTCGTTGTATGCTCGTAGAGGCAGTTGGTCGGTTTGCATTCGCATCAAGTGGCCAAACCACTCTATTTGTTGCTTCTTTATGTATTGCAGGCATGGTGTGGTTCCTACAATTGCTCTAATGTTCTCGTTTCGAACTCTGTCTCTCCTTGTGACATTGGCAGCCTTACGTAAGCATCTCATTTCGCACGTCGTGATCTTTTTCTCCTGTGCTTTTGTTAGGGACCAGGTTTGGCATTGGTAGCAGAGGGTTGGTATAAACATGCAATTTATCAGTTGTCGTTTTAGTGCCGTAGTGATGTTTGGGTGTTTTAGCAGTGGGGAGAGTTGGTAAGTTACTACGTTCGCCTTTTGACATCTTGCCTCAAGTTCCCTATCAATTCTTCCATCATCTGTGAAGATGCTCCCCAAATATTTAAATTGCTGCACTTGTTTGAGTTGTTCGTTGTTAATTTGAATAGTTAGTATATTAGGTGTTCTACTTATCATTACGAATATAAATTTTGCGTCTGGGGCTAGGTGCGTTAGTAATCATTTCGACACCACTTCTGAATCGTTAATACTACCTGAAAATTTGTGCAGGAGATAAACTATTATCCCCATTAACTTTGATGTTAGCTTTTTGCTCCATGCTGATTACGTAACAATGCACCTCAGACTAGGTCAGCAAAATGACGGCTTGTTTTTAGTCTGCTTATCGAGCGGCAACGAACATTTACCAGATCATAGATGAATGCTACCTCTTTAGATTCCAGGCTTTGCTTCCTAGACGACATTTTCGTCTTGGCCATAATAAAATAAGTCTCATTACTTAATTGTCGGACCTTGTATCTACGTAATTTATCATTGTTTGCATGACTGCAAAATGTATATAATATTGTTATGGTAAATTTTGAGGATTATACACCATTTTATATTAGCATGGCCTTTCTTGCATTTGTTTAATGAGGATACCAATGCATATACAATTGATGTCTACCATTTTATAAAATATATAGCTTAATAATATTCTAACGATATTCAATAACCTTTACTGTTACTGATCCTTAATCCAGTATGAAATCCAGGCCATCTCCGTGTGAGATGCAATTTTTCGATAGTTAAAGCCCAACTCTGGATCTTGCCAGGGGCCGCAATATAGCCCGGCCATTAAAATGGTCTAACGGCTGAACGCGGTTTCTGGGACCTCTTCTTGCTGATCCTCATCCACATGTTGGCACTTTGTGTCATCGGGTGTGTATCGCTTGTCTAATGTCCTACTGGGGTAAAAATCTACTACTACTACTACTTCTACTACTACTACTACTACTACTACTACTACTACTACTTCTACTACTACTACTACTACTACTACTACTACTACTACTACTACTACTACTACTACTACTACTACTACTACTACTAGCCATGCTTCTGTAAACCCTGAAGCTCCAAGACGCCCTGCCTACACCACAACTGTCATATAATTAAGGCAGTAATTGGCAGCTGACATGAGATGTTTGCCAAGAGAACTGATTGCAAGAAGGCAACTGGCATGACTGTCTCAATTACTGAGACGGAACAAACTTTGACAACAGCAAAATTTAAGGATAAAAGGGAAGTGGAAGACAGAGAGAGAAGATACTCCTGGTATAAAATAATATTTCTATTATAGATGATTGACTGTGGGAGTCGCCGTGGTGTAGCGGCTAGACGCTCGCATGCGGTTCTGAGCGTTGTAGGTTTACTTCCTGGCGGAGCCAGACTTTTTTAAAAATCGCCTTGACTCTCAGGTCGAACCAGCCTTGAGTGGGTACCGGGTGCATTCCCGGAAGGTTAAGGCGGCCGGCGTGATTCTGACCACATCACACATTTGTGCCGTTAGGTCTATACACATTTAGGTCTAGCTTTACATGCCCTATACGCCTAAAGGTGTGGAGAAGGGTCCTTTACTAATGATTGACCGTACACCAGACAGAAGGATGTAGATGGACACGACTACAATCGCCCCATGACATGGACTTTAAGAAAGAGGCAAATATGCAATAAATGAAAATGTTGACGTGTACAGTTCGTGGCGACTGAACTAGCCAATGCGTTCTAAATCCTCAGAATAAAGACCTGTTGTCCAGAAAGTGGCAACAGAAGGTCAGTAGCGACGGGAGAGTCTAATAATTCGGGGTACACCATTTCACATTCTTTTAATTACAAGGCACACTCTAATATGCCTGCGAAAAATTAAAATAAAACTCATGTTCCTGAAGACGCCTGTGAAAATACGTATAGACATGGGTACTGTAAAGACTTCGACTTGCTTATGAGAAGAAAAAGGCTCTAATATATTACCAATGTATTGTAATTGCTTCTAGAATATTGCTAGAACATATAATTATTGCTCGAGATCATTAATCTGCATTAGCAATATTCTTATTTTACGACAATTGGTATGCAGATGTACATATATGGTCGCTTAATATTACCATGTAAAGAATGACTATATCATATTTGTTTTTCAGTGTGTAATTATTTCCCTTGCATTCCATATGTTTTGGGTCCACGGGTAAGGCTGGGAGGGTACCACAGCAGTTTCATAGTAACTAGCATCATAGGACATCATTCAAATAATGAAAATGGTACAGCAAATAGATTTCAATGATTTTTACAACAGTATGAGCGTCAACCATTAACAACATCCTATCCCGACAGCTGAGGCATTGTGGCCATGTTAAACGTCTTGGTGTCGTGGAATGTGCATTTTCTGGGACACGGTGCACACACAGACGACCAACAAGGTGGATACAAGACGTTGACTATGAAAGCATATTCGGCTGGGGAACTAACAGAGAAAAAAAAAGTCTGTTTTGTAATGGACCTTCTGACTGATGACGATAGTTTAATATTTTCAATGGAAGAAATAAAAAGTTGTGAAAAATTAAGTATAGCCAAAAAGGATGGAAAGAAGAGAATCATGGACAGTCAGCCGAGTAGTAAAACATTTATGGTCAACTGCAGAGGTGTTTTTTTTTTTTTTTTTTTTTTTTTTTTTTTTTTTTAAATATATAAACGATGATATTACACTGCAGACAGGGGGAAAAGTTTAAAAACACGAAATTATTTTACGAGAAAAACTGATGGCAACAGGGAAAATAATATTATTTTCTTGCATCGCGAGAAGAAGATAACTAGAGTACACAGTGCCAATAGGAAAATTTGAAGATAACATAGGCAGAAGAAGACTAGGATCGCACATCGCTGCATCACTGTCAGCAATGATTGACTGAACACCAGACACAAGGCTGTGAAATCTGTGAATATAAGTTCGACACGTGAATTTTAAGAGGGGGTACATTAATGTGGTAAATACAAATATAGTGTGCATAATTCGTGGTGACTCCACTAAATCCTCAGACTGACCACCTCTTGCCATCACAAAAAAGAAAATACTCCACAACAAAGATCCAGAGCCACAACCAGTGACACGTGGATGAAAAAAAAATTGAACAAGTCACCCAAAAAAAAAAAACACAAAAAGCAACAACAATTGAGCTACGACAAAAGGGGGAAAAAACCGGAGCCACCATACGTCGCCTCGTCCCCCCTCCCCCACCTCCCCCTTTTTGGGACAATTTAATTCATCCTGGCGCCTGGATATGCTACCTACCCACTACAGTTTATACTACTACTGAAAAATGACATTTCTCATGGTCCGCCCAAAAAATATCCCTAATTCGCATCCCACTGCCTAATATCTACCTAAAAGAAACACGTGTTCAAGCCGAACTTTACTGGTGGTTAAGTGAATTACAGAATATGGTGAAGTTCATACAAGAGACCATATTGCAGATATAGATAATCTATTTCGGATGAACGAAATAAGAAGAAGAGGAAAGTAACCTCTCTATACTATACGGTCTTCCAAGGACCCTGAGATGGGAAGAAAATGTTGACAAGTACCAAGTAAAACCCACCAATTACCACATGTTGCCACCATTGTAATCCATTTATTCATTGTCACCTTTCCGTTTTTCCAGACGATAGTGTTATATTGTTATATGAGGAAACATGGGGCTCACAGACATCAGCGATGGCTAGTGTGAGTAGCAAGAACCCCCCCCCCCCCCCCCCCAACCTTAAACCTCCGTCGTTAAGACACATCTATCACAATTATAGCATGGGATTTCAGGACCATTGCTGTCAACGTTTGTCTTTAGTCTGTTTCTTCTCAGACGCTCAGCTCTTATTCTTTCTAAAATCATATCTCCTTCATTCTTATTCCATCCATGATAAGCCCTTTCCACACAAAACGGTGTATGCCATTTTGTTCACATGAGTCCAACTCAGTACCTGTATCATTTATGTCCCGATTGCATACGTCTTTATATCATAGGAGAAGTCGACTTCGACCTAATATCATCATCATCATCATCAGGGGCCGCCTACTGGCATGGGCGATTATGCCTCTCCACAATCTGCGATCTCCTACAGCATGTATTAGTTCGTGTGATGACACACCTCCATGCCATGCAACAACAAGACAGTCAATAATTTTCTCTTTTTGTCTTCCTGTATCCCTCACTCCACAGATGTTTCCAGTGGTCACCACATGTTCCATTTTCTTTCTTCTCATAACATTGCCTAAAAATGATTACTGTCTCCTTCTAATGTCTGTGATAAGCTGTCTTCGAGCTTCCGCCTCTTTCAAAATCTCTTGGTTGCTCTTTTTGGCTGTCCAAGGTATTTTAAGCATTCTTCTGTAAAACCACATCTCTGAGGCCTCAAGAAAGTAATTGGTCTGCCTACCGATTGCCCATTACTGACAGCCATATGTTAAAATTGGATGTGTGTAGCAAGCAATACTTTTTTTTCTAACTCCTAATGACAGGATATATTGCACAAGATGTTCTTCATTTTATAAAATACAGTTTTTGCCTGTGCTATTCTGTTTCTTATCTCAGTAATGCATCTTCTATCTGATGATATGCACGTGAACATATATTTACATTTCTGTACTTGTCTCCAACTTTTACCATTGTCTTTTATTACATATTTAGGAGTAATTGTTTTCTTTGATACCACCATTACTTCTGTCTTCCCATTATTTAAACTGAGGCCCATTCTTTCACTTTGTACCACAATTACTTCTGTCTTCCCATCATTCAAACTGAGGCCCATTCTTTCACTTTGTACCACCATTACTTCTGTCTTCCCATTATTTAAACTGAGGCCCATTCTTTCACTTTGTACCACCATTACTTATGTCTTCCCATTATTCAAACTGAGGCCCATTCTTTCACTGTGTACCACCACGATGGCTATCATTTCTTGTAGTTCTTTCTGACTTGTTGCTATCAAGAGCGTGTCATCAGCATAACGTTCTTTGTTTATATTGTGCCCACCAACCACAATTCCGAGCATACCAATTAAAGATCTTATTATATATTCACTGTATAGTGAGAATAAATCAGATGACAGTACACATCCTTGTCGTGCACCCACCCCTCTTGATGCTCTGAATTGAACCTAAACAGTTGTTAATTCAGTTTGATTACTACTTCATGTTTCACGCAGTCAAATGCTATTGTATAGTCTATGAAGCAAACGTACAAGTCAGTCTTTACTTCTATAGCTCTTTCTGGCAATGTCCGTAGGATATATATGGCATTGTCAGTATAAGGTCAGTAGCGAAGGAGATAGTCTCATAAGCATACAAGAATAAGGTGTCCTTGAATTACAAAGCACACTTCCATGTGCCTGCCAAAAACTAATTTTCAAGCCAGACGAAAACGGAAACAACCTCACAAAGGCTTGGCTTGGCTTGGCTTTTTTACCCCACCAGGACATCACACAAGCGATAAACACCCGATGACACAAAGTGCCACCATGCGGATGAGGATCACCGTGGAGAGGTCCCAGAAACCGCGTTCAGACATTTGGCCATAATGATGACCTGCCTATATTGCGGCCCCTGGCAAAAGCCAGAGTGGGGCTTCAAATAACAAAAAATAACGTCCTAAGAAGGACGTAATGGGATATAGTCAGTTGAACCTCACAAACATCAGTACTGTAAAGTCTATGCCTTGTTACTGAAATAGAAAAAGCTGCAATATGTTACCAATGTTTTGAAATGTCTTCTACAATATCCTTAAAACATATAATTATTGCATAAAGTCACTTGACCTGTTAAATAATGGGCTTATTATACGAAAACTCTTTTACAGGTAAACGTGTATGGTCGCTTATAATTACAATGTAATGAATGTATATATCATATGGGTATTTTAGTGTGTAATTATTGCCCTTTGATGCATTTAAGTTTAGTGGACTGGTCAAGCTGAGAGGTTAATGTAACAGTTTCATAGTTCCAACATCCTAGGGCAGGATTCAGTTAGTAGAAATGCTACAGCAAACATATTTCCAATTATTTTGACAACGATATGAGCGTCGACCATTAGGGAAACAATAGATTACTGATGAACATGAAATTGTCTAGTAAAACCAGCAGTCAATAAGTGCTCGTTGAGAGCTGTCTTAGAATTACCTTTCTTCCTTTTACCACGTCATCCCACCAGTTCTGCCGCTGTCTACCTCTTGGTCACTTGGATGTTTACATCATGAAGAACCTTTGGCACAGAACACGCCAGCAAGTTGAAGTAACAATTTGGAGATCTGGAATATTTACTGTGGCGAATTAGAAATGGGAATCACGATCTCAAACCTCGGAGCTTTTAAACTGGAATGTTACAGTAACATTCTCAGAGTACCGTGGACCAAGACAAATTAAAACCGAATCCTGCCTGATCTGAAGATGGAGAATTTGCTAATAAACAGCATCCAGCCCCGAAAGCAGAGGCATTTTGGCAATTGTGATCGTCATGGTGTTGGGGAAGGTATATTTTCTGGAGAAACGGTGCACAGGCAGACAACCGCTATGGTGAATTCAAGACTTTGACTATGAAAGCACACACGGCTTGGCAACTACCAGAGAGAGGAAGACTTTGACTAAGAAAGCCTGTAGGGCTGGGCAATTACTAGCGAAAAAAAATGATTGTGACTATGAGAGCATATTGCCATATGCATTTCCAGCACGGAGATTCTGTAAAGTCTACAATGAAACGAGAATTACTGAAATAAATAAAAAAGAGACAATTAAAATAGTTTGGCCTCATTAAAAGACACACTTTGAAAGACCATGCTGCAGGGAAACGTCAAAGGCAAGAGATCAAGAGATGGGTAAATGAACAAGTGGGATGACAACATCAAGAGAAGAACGTTTAGCAGTCTTAGAGAGTATACAACCTGGACAAGGAACAGAGCGTCTTAGAGATTCATTGCAGCCAATCTTCACTGTGGAGACGGCACCTGATTGATGATTGATGATATGTAATCACTGCATGTGCTTAATTCTGGGTTGTGCCGGATCTAACTGTTAATCAGTTTTATTTTGAAAAATGGGACATTTCATTTGATGTTCACGAGCCCACGAACAGAGTAAATATGGGAACCAGATCGCAGTGAAGAGGAAACCTCGACTGAATCAATAAATGAGCATATCTTTTTTTGTGGCTCTGTCTTTCTTGCAATAATTAAATGTTCTGGTAATGTTTATACAAGTCATGTTAACAAAATGAAATTGTCTATACACGTATTTCTGCTTCTAATAAATGCCATAACCTTCTACTTCTGACAGACATGCATATCCCCCACACCCTTCCAACACTGGATACAGGTTCAATAACCGTGACGGTGTTCTAGTATAAATGTCACAAGGTTGAACTGAGATTATCGGATTTGCTCCTGTCTAATTTTTATTCTTGAGGTGTCCGTGATACAGAGATAAAATCCTAAAGAGAAAAAATGGTCACCAGCACCAAAAGGGCATTCGCATTGTCGAGATACCAGCCACAGGGGCTCCCTTTTGCTCTAGTTTGGTTTTATCTCGTCAACTGAGAAAACAAGACAGTTTTAGGAGATAAATAAAACCAGTAAACCTGATTGACAGAAGTGAATCATGATCAGCCAGCCGACTGGGGAACCATGATGTGGAAGGTGCAAAGATGTGATGCACTGTTTCTATTGAACGAACTTTATTTTCAAAGGATCACACATTGGGCACGCAAGCCCGTCTTACATTTGGCCCTTCCACTCACCCATCTTTCATACAGCTACTGTATTTTATCAATAAAACAGGTTGTGTTCATAAAATAATATGCATATTGTGAATATCAAGTAAAAACACAAAAGCATGGGTAGTAAAGTGAATGCACACACACACGCGCGCGCACACACACACGCCTATATTCACACGCCCACTCACGCACTTACATACACATACATACACACCCACCTACATGCACACACACACACCCGCATACATACAAACACAATAAATACAAGCACATATGCCACACACATATACCAACATACATGCATAAAAACGTACACACTGACACACACATGCACATAGAGACACGCCCACCGACACAAACACACACACACACAGAGATATTTACATAAATGCACGTAGACACACACAGACATGCACAAACGCACAGACATGCACGTACACCGCACCCACCACTCCCCCCCCCTCACACACACACATACGCAGACACATAACATGACGAGAACACCAGGGGCAGATAAACAACGTCATGAAGCTGAAAGAATGTAACACAGGACGAAAATTAACTCCCCATATCAGCAGAAGAGAACGTTAATTCTGTTCTCACGTCAGGAGAAGAATAAAATTAGAGTACCTGGTCAGAAAATTAACAGTGGAATGTAACAGTAGCAGTGAGAGAATAAGAATAGATGCTTGGGCAGTTAGGCATCGTGGTATACAAGGACATCTCTACCTACTATGGTTGGCAGACACGATTACAAACGCCATATGACAAATCGTATGTTACATGTTGAATTAAGAATCAACATCACAGAACTGAAGACACTATCATAAGTTCTTAGTCCCAATCTTTAGCACCAAGCCAAGAGTTCCAATTCCGATGGTACCAGTAACCGTCTGATTGTACATCCGTCTCATCCTTCCCCTAAGTGTTGAGCGTCGGCCAAATCCTGTGGTAACCACGCTGCGCCATTCTCCTTAAACCGTATTGATCAACCTTAACCCCCGCACTGTTTACTCGCTTCCAAAGGGCCCTCAAAATATCTAACTTGTCATACATAAATTCACCATAAACTGATGCAGAGTCAGCCAGTATGTAAAGGGGCAGAATATTTGGTGAAAAGAAATGAAGTTCACAATATTCCTAATGAATGGACTAGCCACTACGCTTGAAATCATCAGAATGAAGACCCTTTGCGCAACATAACAGGTGCAGTTAAAAGCAAATAAAATAAGACACCTATTTATTATAATAGTCTGTAAAAAAAAACAGTACGCTGTAAATGGCAGATTATATACATATATTAAACCGGGAAGATTTCCTTTACATAACAGTGTTCTCTCCCCTGGTCGACTTGTTTAGTAAATTATAATCACTCGCTTTTAAATTTTGCCCATTTTCATACGCAACACTCCTTCTCTTCCGTTCCTCTTCCCCTCTTTCCTCTGACGTCATCGTCACATTTAGTCTCTGCATGTTCTTCACCACGCCTGCCGTCTTTACTTTCCAGCACTACACACAGAAAAAAATAAACAATTTGCACAGCCAGGACTCCAATCCGCATGGCTAAGAAGAAAAGAAAGAGATTAAAAATGTGTTGATGCCTATCTTGTACAGGAGGTTGCAGAATCAACCCCAGCATTGGCTGGCTGTTGTGGTTTTACGTTCAGTAGTTTGGCATTCATTGATTTCTGAACAAAGCTCTCGGTACCAACCTAAAACAAGCCGTTGCAGCTGGGATACAACCGCGCATTCCGAAGAGCATTCACTAGCTTAAACCACAGATGCCGACGAAGAAACAAACAGCAGTCAATTTTCTTTGTTACATAGCACACTTAATTGTGCCTGCCAAAAACTACTTCGTAATTACCCACACACTTTACTCTAAAATATATATATCAGCACCGTATAGTAGATGCCTTGTTTTTGGTATTGAAAAAGGTTGACATATTACCACTTTTTCAAAATTAATTGTAGACCATTTCTATAATGTATAAATATTGCATAAAATGGCGTATTACATCAGAAATATGCCTATTTATGAAAATAAGCTTGCAACTATACGTAAATGTTCTTTTGAAACTACTGTGCAATGAACGTTAGTATCATTTAAATATTTCCGTTTGTAATTATTTCCCGTGGAAATATACCATATTATTTCGGACGACGGCTGTGGCAAGGAGGTATGAATACAGTTTCATAGTTCCTACAACTTATTGCTTGCTTTAGCTTCTGGTAATCTGGCACACACCTGTTTGGTTTTTATAACGCGGGTGGAACGTCAACCATTTAGGAAGCAATGGTAAACTACTGAACCTAACTTTGTTCAATAGAACCAACCAACAATCAACAGATGTTGGCGTCGTCAGGTTAAGGATACCCAACTCACTTATGACAATGTTACTAACTTATGACGATATTATTGTCTCCCCTAATGTGTAAATGCTGGCTAAAATGTGCGCCTGCTTTTCATAAAGGTCATGACCTCCGAGTTCTGTCAGAAAACACCCTGCATGCCAAAATCGATCTGCAGGTTGAGTAACTGTCGTTTGACACATTTCTCTCTTTTCAGATAAAAGTGTTATAGTGTGAAAATCAAAACCTATGATTTATCACTCGGCCGTCTGTGTTCACATCATGGGAAAGGTAACACCAGTACGACTGAAACAACCCCCGTAGTGATGTCCTAATGCAACTGTTATATCCTTGAACAACTTTTCTCGAATGTAGTACTGTTTGATTCTCATATTCCAGTTGTCTTTTCACGGTTTTGTTCCCTATCCCAACATTAGGTTACAAGTTAGGTAACTGTAGTGGTGTCCCAACATTAGGGTACAGTTTAAGTAATTGTAGCGGTGTCCCAACTTTGGGGTTCAGGTTAAGTAACTGCAGTGGTGTCCCAACATTGGGGTACAGGTTAAGTAACTGTAGTGGCATCCAAACATTGAGGTACGGTTAAGTAACAATAGTGGTATCCCAACATTGGGGTACAGGTTAAGAAACTGTAGTGGTATCCCAACATTGGGGTACAGGTTAAGTAACTGTAGTGGTATCCCAACATTGGAGTACAGGTTAAGTAACTGTAGTGGTATCCTAACATTGGGGTACAGGTTAACTAACTGTAGTGGTGTCCCAACATTGAGGTACAGGTTAACTAACTGTAGTGGTGTCCCAACATTGAGGTACAGGTTAACTAACTGTAGTGGTGTCCCAACATTGAGGTACAGGTTAACTAACTGTAGTGGTGCCCCAACATTGAGGTACAGGTTAACTAACTGTAGTGGTGCCCCAACATTGAGGTACAGGTTAACTAACTGTAGTGGTGACCCAACATTGAGGTACAGGTTAAGTAACTATAGTGGTGTCCCCAACATTGAGGTACAGGTTAAGTAACTATAGTGGTGCCCCAACCCGACATTTAGGTACAGGTTAAGTAACTGTTATGGTCCCCCAACTCAACTTTGTGGTACAGGTTAAGTAACCGTAGTGACGTCATAACGCTGGGGTACAAGTTAAGTAACCATAGTTGTCCCACAACATAATAGTTTATACGCTTAAGCGGGCGTGTCTCGGATTTGCTACGGTTGGATTCTCGTGACCGTGGTGTTAATCCTACAGACAGAAATCGTGGGGGGGAGCGCAATAATCACCGCCACCAAAATGATGATCTTTTTCATTCTATCAATATTACTATTGTTTATTTTTTTAACATATTATTTATTATTTATTTTTTTTTTCAATTAAAAAAAAAAAAAAAAAAGAAAAAAAAAAAAAAAAATCCTCATATGTCTTGATGGTATCTCGTCAATTGCTCAGCTACCTGAACTAATATTGTTGTTCTCACAATATGTCCGGACATTGTGAAAAGCAATCATATTTTTTTTTAAACCTCGAGTCAAGTAGTTTGCATGGCTGACCAATGAATTCCACAGAGCGACTTCCCTCGACAACCACCATACGAGCAGCCAGGGCCCTCTGTAGATCTTCTGTCTCACTGATCCAGTAACTTTGTCAGTTATTTCCAAACGTATTATGTTGTTTTTCCATGGGCAGGAAAGGGTCTTTGCAATACTGCCAAAGTTATCGGCTAAAGAAATCAGCCTTTTATGACATGCATACTAGAATGCAGTATCGCTGTGTACATACCTCCCTCCTGATATCCTTGATTTTGCTGCTGTTTAGACATGAAAAGTTGACCTCCACCTCCGTAGCACCCGCTGGCCACTCTCTGCACTCCCGGACCAGAGTGACCATGACCCTGCACAGGTAAACCTTTTCCTCGGGTACTCTAACCCACTCCTCTCCTCGCCAAATGTTCTTTAGCATCCAAACCTGTCTTATTGTGTCTTCTGCTCGAGCCATCCACGAATTTTCCCTGTTCATCCTCTCACCCTTGGCTGCAACCAGATCTTTATACAGAGGGTTTTCTTTGTCTGCAGCTTCACTGATGCATGACTTAGACTGCAGCATCTTTAGCCTATCTGTAATAGTCGGCAATGAAAGGATGTACCGCATGCACACACTCGGGGTGTCTCTTGGGCATCCTAGGATCAGCCGCATAGCTTCATTCTGTATGCGCTAGAGTTTCTCTAGCTGAAACTTCGAGGCAGTGAGTAACACCAGTCCATAAGCAATCAGATCTATGGCTGTGATGCATGATAAGTTTCTGACGGAATCAGGTCACTTGAGAGTTCCCAAAGAATCACGATCCTGATAAGCCCATGGCCTAGTGTAAGATCGAAACAAAAGTGTTCAGCCTCACTCCAACATTCGGATGAAATCTACAATTTGTGATGCGACTGCCTATTTATGTATGGCTTAGTGGCAGGATGAGAAGATTATATTTACATGTCATCCACTTAAACATGTTGTGTTTTTAGACTTAATATAACAGCATAAACAATTGTTCACTTTCCGTAATAATATTGAAGAAGTGTCCATGATTGCAGAATGATGCCACCCACATGGAAATCAATCGCAAAAGTGATTGTTTTTCTTAAAAATGTATTTGCATCTCTTTTTATAATTATCTATCGTTGCAGTTAGTAGACTGTATCTATTGTCCTTCTACTTGTTTGTTCACATAATGTAAGCTCTGGTGAATCGTACTGGCTGTTTCGTCTATTATATATCGGTGTAATTCAGTAGACTGTCTGTCACATATCGCTCCTGTCACGTGCCTGATTTAAGGATTTCTCCTTAAGAACCAACAGCACTCTGAAATAATTATGTTGAGTCGTTGGCTCGTATTAGTCTAGGTGATATCCCGTGGCCAATATACGCTCAACTTATTTCAGGAGTAGGGAAACTCAAGCTTTGGCACTACAAAATATGTAATATTCCTAGGCACACTTGGCTGGACAACCCCACTACTATAAAAAGGTAGCCCCCAGGTTATGATAGTATACTATCATAGCCATGTTAAGACAGATAACACTTATTACTCACACAAACATTAAAGCTAGACAGTTAGAATGGTGAAACAGGGACACCCAAGTCAGCCATGAAAATGAATGCATATAATCAGTACAATATATACATACAATAATGAATAGATAAACAAGAGTTCAGTGAATGGAGCTCAGGAAACAATAACACAACCCAGATATTGAAGCAGCCAGATTTAGCCTTGAGGTGTACATGGGTTCATCATCGGAATCATAAGGTGATGTGGGAAGAGAGCATGAATTTGAACAATAGATCACTTATCCCAATTCGTAGGTCAGTGCTCCCCTCAGTACATGGTGATTCGACTGTAGTTGACTCAGGTATCTATGTCTCGATTTGATCTGGTACAAGCTGATTGTCTCACAGGTGATGACACAAGAACTGTATAAGAGCCCCACAAAGATCTTGAAAACTGGTTCTCTGGATTGATGACATAGGTTTCTGCAATTGTCCACTGGTCCTGGAACTCACAAACAAGCTCTTGTCATGTTGAGGTAGTGGCACAATATACAGGACTTTTGGGTATGCTTGGTGCCCAGAATGGAATGGGTTGGTGGTGGTTGGCTGGACTGTGATCTCTAAGGAGGTATCATCCTGTCAGGAAAGAACTCAGAATTAGTAATCATCCGTATTCACACCCCAGCTCACCCCCCCCCCCCCCCCACTTTGCTACCTTTCTCAATTCCTCAGAGTGTAACTCTCAAGAACAGTAGACAATGTCTCCTTTCATTTATCTGTCTGTAAATTAGTGCAACAGATAGAAAACAAGGTATATAGTGGAGATAGATAGAAACTATCACACATAGATCATTCTCTCTCCACCCTCACATCTGCACTCGCAGACAAACAATGTATACAGTTTGTACCAATATATTTTTCACGTATCCCCGGGCTGCTCACTACACACCCACTGAATCTGTGTCAAACACACTTTCGACTCAGAGCGTCTATCTCTGACGTCACAGCCGTTATTTTAAAAGATGACCCAGATTCTTTATCTCTGCTAGGAGGCACAAAACTTCGTTTGACTGGTCAGCGAATAATTACTTGTACGGTTTAATATCTTTACAAATTGTGTGGGTTATGTAGATCACAAACTAATTAGTCTGCACAGGGAAAGGTTTACTGTTAGGAGCCTGATCTCTGGACATCAAGAACGGCCCAACTCTGTGCGATCACATAGCTGAATCTTCCCTCTCTGCAGCAGTGGCTAACTTTACAAAGACATATATTATGGTAGTCGTAAACTATAATCAACTTACCCAAGCTTAGGGATTCTTCTAAGATAGAACTGGAACTTTGAATGCGCTAATTAATACATAGACTGCATACACGTCTTGACACTTTGGGATCAGGCGAAAGAATGCTTACTCAAAACCAAACTTAGCGTCTCTAGGAAAGAAGTCCCCTGTATTCATGGCCAAGGAGTAAACCGGCTTGCATGAATTTCTGAACTAAATACCATAAATCTTCAATCTTCAGTTGCAAGTTTAAAAATTTAGATTTATCAAAGCAATTAGAAGGTCTAGAAATGAATATAATACCAGATAACGGTATAAATCAATATAAGGGACTATATACCCCTCTGGACGGGTTTAAGTTTGAAATTTGACTCTCCGCGTAGGGGAGTCAGAGTCACGACGCGTCCATCGTGAAGGATTGGCTGCTCACTTCACGACACTGTCCCTTTTTTTCTTCTGCTTGTTTTTTCACATAATGTAAGCTCTGGTGAAAAGTACTGGCTGTTTGTATTGTGTATGTCTGTATGTTTGAGAATGTTTGTATGTAAATGTAGCTGTGTAAGTATGTGGTTTTATGAGAGTGTGTATTTATGTATGTGGGTGTATGTAGGTATATGCTGCTGCGTAGGTATGTGGGTGTTTGTGTATTCATAAATGTATGCAAGTATGCATGTGTGTGTGATTGTGTGTGTGTGCGTGTTTGTATGTGAATATATGAAAGTATATTTTGGTTTGTAAGTATATGTATGTATTTATGTTGTAAGTATGTGTGATAGTGTATGAGTGAATGTGATTGTGGGTGTGTGTGTATATAATGTATGCAAGTATGTATGTATGCAGGTATCCATGTGTGTATGTGATATCTGTATCATTGATTGTATATGTGTGTATGCATGCATGTCTGTGTATGTATGTAATGTGTGTGGGCATGTATAAATGCATGCATGTATGTATCTATGTGTGTGTGTATGTATGCAGGTTGGTAGATGTATGTATGCATATTTAGCTGTGTAAGTATGTGGGTGTATGTGTGTGCATTTAGGTATCTGGTAATCTGGTAATCCTAGTTTCAGCTTCATAACAATCGGGTCACCCCATAGTTGCTCCGCTCCTGTGCCAACGAAACATACACGTAGCTCACAGTGTCACGCCATGCTCTTAACTCAGAAACTATCTTTAGTTATGTATGTATGTGTGTAAAGATGTGAGTGTATGTATAAATGTGTGTGTGGGCGTGTGTGTTCATGTGAGTGTAAATGTGTGCTAGTGGGCATATGTTGGTGTCTGTACATGTGATTGTATATGTGTGTATGTTTAGATGCATGTATAGTTGTGTATATATGGAATGTGTGTGCATGTGTATCCATAAATGTATGTGTGTGTGTTTTCTGTTTGTGTGTGTATGTATTACGTATGTCTGTATATGAGGGTTCATGTATGAGAACGTAGGAGTATTTATACGTGTGTGTGAGTGTGTACGATTATGTACACATAATGTCTGTATGCATTATTCTATAATTTGTATTTCTTTATTACATCCAAAACATGCATTATTGATAACAGGCATTGGTACTCTGAAAAATGCGAAGAAGAGCCGAATGCCAGACGGGCCTGAGTGCCCAATTTGTAACCCTTTGAAAATATTGTGTGTTCGTTCGTTCGTCTATTATATATTGTTGTCATTCAGTAGACTGTCCCTATTCTCCTTCTACTTGTTTGTTCTTATAATGTTAGCTCCGGTAAAACGTATTGGCTGTTTGGTCTATTATATATCGTTTTAGTTCAGTAGACTGTCCCTATTCTCCTTCTACTTGTTTGTTCACCCAGTGTGAGCTCTGGTGAAACGTACTGGCTGTTTGGTCCATTTGGGTTTGGCTTTGTGAAGGGCCTCGGTTTTGCACGTTCATCTGTTTTACTGACTTATTTGTGCACAGCTGGTTTGTGTTTGTCGCTCAGGCTGAAGCACTCGGACTTGGAAGGAAGCTACCAATTAGTCGACTACTACGACATGCTCGTTAGGTAGGGCAGTGGGTCTATTCTTGTTTTCCTCACAAAGGAGCCCTGCAAACCGAGTGGCGATACTTTTTTGTTCATCTTAATATTACGTACTTTAAAAGGAGCTTAGGGTCCTTTAACAACTTCCTGGAAAATGTTAATGGCTCTGAACTCCCTAAAACGATCCCTCTTCCCCCCCCCCCCCCCCCTTCATTTATTGATTGTCCCTACCATGGTCTTAACCTTCTGATGGCCTCTATTTTCTCTATTCCTAAAACATCTCCTAATTTCATCTTGGGCATTTCTTTTTCATAAGCTATATCCTCCGCCGACTTGCCGAGCCTGTCGTGACTTCATCTCTAACTAAACAACTACATTCATCTAACACATTTAACATTCTTTCCATGAATAAACACATCTTTTAGTCACAATTTTTGCCGCCATCTTAGCCAGATTACTACACAAGATAGCAACTAGCAAAAGACAGATTGAAGGAAGTGTACCCTAACGCCCTCACACTCCGAGACAAAGGTGAAGGTGACTCCAAAAACAGTTCACTTGTGCAATAACCTGATAACCACTGCATCTGTAAGACGGGCCTGAAGTTGTAAAGTTACAAGATCGACTCCATTTTAGCGAGTTGCATCCCAAATTGATCAGTCTCTCTCCAAAGAGTGGCTGGACGAATGACGAAAGCATCATAAAAAAGCTGACTCCGCAGCTCCGACAGTGATCCCCAGCGTTCAGGCAGAATTTACACTCGTGAACTTGATAAAAAGGTATGATTAGGAACTAAAGACTCTCATTGTATACGACAAATAGCTTGACCACTTCACCACACACACATACACACACACAAACGCAGGAAGGAAGGAAGGGCCGGAAACAATGTCATCGGGAAAGCGGGAAATATTATAATCTATCAACAACCTATTTTGACATGCTGACTAAAAAACAGTATTACTTTTCTCTTATTGCAAAGGATCCTTCAAAATAATAGGTATTAAATGTATTGTATACACAAATATATGTTTTCAATTTCGCGAATATTGAAACATAAAGGGACACAATAACACAGATATAAGTTCCATGTCATGTACATGACGTAGCGAACGGACCGACCCTAACATTTGTTCGCTGGTTAATGGGGGAAACTCGACACGTTTACGTTTAGCAGTTAGCTAAAGCTTTCCTAATAGTCGACGCTCATACCGTTACCAAAATCGAGGCAAATCGGTTTGCTACCAAATGGGCATTAATGAAATAAAGTCCTTGTATGTTGGAACTCTACAACTGTATTCACAGCCACTCAGCAACAACCGTCAACCAAAATCATAAATGAATTCAAGGGAAATATTTACAGACTAAAATAGTCTAATGTTATAGATATACCTTACAGTGTAATTATAAAAGAACACATACGTATATTTGTGAGCCATTTTTCGAAAAAAAAAGTATGTGTGTGCTACACAACTATCACTACTCCAAAAAAACAACTCATAGAATGCATGCTGCATACCCATTTTAATCAGGGGTCCTAAAATCATGTTAATTTTTGGCAGGCACATCATTAAATGCGCCTCTTAAAAGAAAATAAAAAGTTATGTTAAGGATTAAACGTTCTTCCGCGATGCTGGCCCAATGTTGCCACTGTCTTCGGTCTGAGGGCTGTGGTTCCTCCAGGTTAGCTCAGCGCCTCGAACTGTGCAAGTTAATTCGATTCACTACAAAAGCTGCTCGCTTTTAAAACCTATGCCATGTGGCGTTTGTAGTCGTGTCTGTCCACATCCATCTGTCTTGTGTGCGTTTAAAAGAAATGTTCAATTTTAATTTAGGAATCGGAACACCCCCATAAGTGATCCATCCCTATCTTCAGCAGTAAGCGAATAGATCCAGTTCTGATGGCACCAGTAACTGTCTCACTGTATATCCGTCTCGCCTTTCCATTGAGTGTTTAGCGTCAGCCAGATCCTTTGGTAACTCCTTACAGCGCCAGAGGCACAGAGGGATGGGTACCCATGACCAACTGGCAAGCGCACAAGGGAAACATCTACCATGATTTTTTTTTTTGTTTTTTTACGCCTGTAAAGATCATTGAAGCTAGCAGATGTAATTGTCTTACAGACATCATTTACTCTTACATTCTTATAATCGCCATAGAATGTTTGAAAACAGGTCTTTTTTTTTTTTAGTTGGTATAATGTTCACAAACCAACCAAACAGTGATCTCTAGCAACAAATAATATTCCAAAGCAAGATTAGTTCCGCTGACCAGTGCACTGGAAATATTTGACTTATTCTAAAATGTCTGTTCTAATTACAGTTATTCTGTCATCTAAACAAATTTTTGGCAGGTGCATACAACTGTACTTTGTAATGTTACAGATCAAATATGTGTGAGTTGGAATCAGTGGGCAAGTCTTGATTAACTCAGTGATCTCAACAGACAAGGTATTCTCTTCACCACACATTACATCATATCGTGCATATCATGTCTGTGTACTCAAGGACCCACCACTAATAGCTATAGCAATTCCAGACTGCTTTCTTAACCTCACACTCTCCTTCCAAAACAGGCCAATATGCTTCTGTAAAGTAGTGTCCCGTGCGGCTGTCACGTGTCCCTCATTTATAAATTCTGTCGATGTTGGAGGGGGATCTAGAATAAGCACTGTTGAATTTGTATACATAAAGCGATTATTTTAGTTGCAGGGTTGTCATCACTTTAGTTAGCAGTCCAGAGGTGAAAACTGGCAGTTGGTTTCTTTATACTAAACATGTCAATGATCAAAAGTCGTTTTTTGTGTGTGTGTGATTAAGACATTTTTTACGTTCAGTGCACGTTTGTTCTTTGATTAATAATAATCAATTAGTATATAATACGTGTAAAATATTTTATTACACACGGTGGTTATTTTATATATTCTAGTGTTTATTAGATTTTAAACTGCAAAATGGCAACAAAAATAATTATATTAAAACAACAGTAAAACAACACAATTATTGAGTGTGCTCGCTAGCTAGGGAAATAATCTCAAGACACCTCCAGTTTAGCGGGTATGTTGACCAGACCAACAACCAAAACCCACTATCTATCCAAGATATTTTACAACCTAATCTACAGTGCATCGTGTGTACTGGTGTAGCCAATCATACAACTGTGGGAAGTATCCTTTCCTCACAGGATCATAGCTGCATTGAGCTGAAAATTCTTCTGATTGTAGCTCAACAATGTTTGATCCGTTGTTACCAAAATGTATGCCGACAGACGGTAAGTCTGTGTGATACATCTGACCCTGGCGAAAGTGTGGCTATATAGTGTGTTATAATTTTAAGAAGACGGGGGTGGTGACGGTGAAGATGATGGTGGTGCTTGTGGTAATGCCAGTTAAACATTGACTGGTGGAATGTTACAGTGTGTGTAGAACATTACTGTACAAATTCACATGTACCAAGATGTCATTAAATTACCTTTCAAATGCGAGGGTATGTGAAAAGCGTTCCTCGTCATGCAAACTGAAGCTGCCTAAAGAATAATAATATATTGCTGATACAAAGACAACGGACGGCGGTCTTCTATTGTAATGTATGAACAGTAAATAGGCTGGCTGTATAATTAGTTGTGATGCCTTTTCTTCCTCACGCTGCCTTCATCCTTGAAGATTGATTTGATTTGATTCAAGAACCGACATCACAGCACTCGGTGCATTCTCATAAGCGCTCCGTCCCCATCTTCTGCAGCAAGCGAAGAGTTCCGATACTAATGGTGCCAATAGCATTCTGATTGCCTTTCCTCTGAGCCTCGAGCATCTGCCAGCACCTCTCGTCACCCCCAACTGCATCAATCTCACCAGACTGCGGTGATCCATCTGCTCTTCCGAATTGTACACGCTCTCCCACAAGGCACTAACCACGTCTGGCTTATCTTGTATCAGTATTCCACCAAGTTGGGCAGTGCCAGCCAGTAGCGCCGCTTGTTCATTTCCCAACACACGTGACCCGGTGAAAAAATCAAGACAATACTCGTCACTTGTGTCCTTCGCATGCCATTCTGCACGAAGCATGCCTGTTCTGATCTTCCTCAGCCTGCTTTCTGAATCAGTTACAATCACGACGTGTGTGTGTGTGTCGTGTTCTCTAGTTAGCGGAAAGCTGCAGTGACCGCCTCCACCTCCATTCTTAAGCTGGATGTTGTGGTATCATATGCTAAGATCTCCTGCACCAAACGTCGACCATTACCTTTGGCTAAGAAGCCCCAAGCATTTCGTTTGCCTCTTGACACTGAACCGTCTGTGTAAATGATCAAATCCTCTAAGCGAATATTATCTTGAAATAATTGCTGAATTTTTTTCTCTGTGGCACCTGCTGGCCAGTCTCTGCATTCCCGGCTCAGCATGATTATGACTCTACACAAGTCTGACTGTTCAGGTGGAACTATGACCCACTCCTCTCCTCGCCTAATGTTCTCATGGATGCAAACCTGTCTGATTGTGTCTTCTGCCTGAGCCATCCATGACCTCCCTCTTATCAGCCGCTGACCCCTTACTGCACCCACAGCTTCATGCAGAGGGTGGTCTGTGCCTGCAGCTACCCTGAGATATAACTTCGCATACAGCACCTTGTGCCTACCTGCAACCGTCGGCAAACCAAGGATCTATCGCGTACACACCACTAGGGTGTCTCTGGTGCAACCCAGAATGACCCGCATAGCCGCGTTCTGCATGCGCTCTAGTTTGTTTATCTGACTCTTTGAGACGGTAAGCAGTCCCAGGCCATAATCCACCACTGACAGGATCAGGTGTTAAAAGTGTGAAAAGCTTCATCCTTAAAAATAATGGAACGTTGACCTTTTAGTTTTTTTTTTTTTTTTTTTTTCTGTTTAGATGCAGATATTAAATTGTATTGACCTGCAAACTGTATAGATTTAAAAAAAAAAATGGAGGTTAATGTTTATAAGCCACATACATAAAGAATCCATTTGTTACTTTATAACATAATATTGTTTTTTTTCATATAACATATCAGAATATCGAAAAGGTAGATGGGTAAAAAAAAGAAGGGGGGGGGGGGGGTAAAGGGAGGAAGATACAGAGATGAGGACATGAGTCTTGATTTAAAGAACAAACGACCCCCAATGTTCTGTTTGTGGCCGCTTCTAGACTGAATGTATACCTTTCGAGAAACAAATTTTCCATGCAGAAGAAAGATATACCATTCCATTGTTCGAGAACAGACTACAAATAATTCGAATATTTCGCTTTACATGTTTTAGAACACAACACACCATTTTCATGTCATTTGAGAATCGAAGAGTGGGCCAGCGCATTATTATTTCCATGGGCAACGATGAAACCCACGTTTCCTAAGGGAGGTACTGTCCATATTACCAGTAGCGATTATTAGGTACAAACGTGTATACCTGACAAAAAGTTACATCAGAAACCGCAGAATTTGAATTGTCGTTTCTAGAATGACTATAGTCAGACTGCTTTTGCTCGACAGTTGCAACGAATGTAAGTTGTAATGTTATCTACCAACTGCATTATGCAAACATCAAACATCGTGTCCTAATTCAACTCCGACTAGATGTTACATCCAAAAACCGGCTGTTTGACTTCAGATAATCAATGCATATTAAATATCAGACGCGTCTATCACGAACAGTATCTTCACAGTTGCATGTATCAATACATGGGTTATATTGTTTCCCTTGTTGACCCCAAAACTCTGACCATTGAATGCATTTATTTCCCCTAATGACAGCAACCAAAATATCAGCATCGCTCGGCAAAGTTGTGTGTCT
>CAJHNH020002159.1:83687-122698 GCA_905116865.2 Candidula unifasciata
TCTCTGTGTAATTTGAAAATTGTTGAATCAATATCAGTATTTTATCAATACAGTTGTGGTTTAGAAATTCCATTTATTGATTTCATCGTATCAAATTTACTTCTTAGGTAGACTAAAGATTGTTCATTGCAATTTATTTGAGTTAAATTTACAAAGTTTTGACTTTGGTGGTTTTTCTGAATTTCTTTAGGACATTTTCGGGGATTCACCCTATTCTTTAACTTTCTGTATTCTCCTTCCTCTATTTTCCAGAACTCAGGGACCGTTATAATTCCCCTAGACTTATTTAATTCGAGCCCTGTAAGTTAATTTGGAAGGATATAGGGGATCTCCAGGCGACGATAGATTCCGCCAAAAAATAGTTGATTACAGTATAAGCGAAAATGTGTATTGTTTCAGTTTATGTCTAAAATAATAATTTTTTTTTAAATCCCTTGATTACTAAATTGCCATCACACAGCAGCAACAGCAGTTGTTTTTGTTTTTGGATATTAAAAAAAAAAATACCCACGGCCCACGACATAAAAGTGAAACAGTTTTCTGTGTGAAGAGATGACGATGACGTAAACAATGGGATGACAGCAGTCGAACTGGTAACGTGAAATGCAAACAATTAAAACTAAAAATTTAGAGTCGCGCAATGTGTCCGCCCAAGTCTGTCTCAAGTCACCAGTTTGTAAATTACACTTTAATGTTGTAGTAAATGTTGTTAAAGCGGTTATTTGACAGTCCGCCGTCTACCCAATTACACTAAAGTTAAAACCTCGACTGAGACAATAAATGTGTATATCTCTTCTGTGGCTCCAATTTTCTGGCAATAATTGCATGTTTTGGGAATGTTTATACAAGTCATTTAAACTAAATGAAATTTTATATACATGTATTTCTGCTTCAAATAAATGTCATTACTTTCTAGTTCTGACAGATAAGCAAATCTCCCATTCACTTCCATCACTGGCTTCAAGTTCAGTAACAGTGTTCTTGTATAACTGTGACAAGGTTGAACGGGGATTATCGGATTTGCTCCTATCTAATTATCATTCTTGAGGTGTCCGTGCTACAGAATAATGATCATCAGCACCAAAAGGAATTCGCATCGTCGATATACTAACTACAGATGCCCCCTTTTGCTCCAGTATGGTTATATCTCGTCGACTGAGAAAACAAGTCAGTTTAAAGGGGTTAATAGAACCACCAACCCTGATTTATAGAAGTGAATCATGAACAACCAGCTGACTGAGGAACAATAATGTGGAAGATGCAGAGATGTGAAGAAATGGTTCTATAGAATAATGGTTACGCAAGCCCGTCTTACATTCGGCCCTTCCAAGCACCCATCTTCAACACAGCAATTTTATCGTATCAATAAAACAGGTTGTGTTCATATCAAAATATGCAAACTCTGAATATCAAGTAAAAACACAAAAGCATGGGCTGTAAAATGCATGCACACACTCGCGCGCGCGCACACATACGCAAAAATGAACATGCCCACTCACGCACGTACACACACATACATATGCATCGACATATATACATATATAATGCATACACGCACACATGCCACACACATACATGTATACATACGTACATACAAACCTACGCATGCTCACAGAGACACTCTCACAGTCATAAACACACACAAATACACACACAGCTATCCACATACACACACGTAGACACACACGTAGACACATGCATACAAACGCACAGACACTCACCCACAGATGCACTCACTAACACAAATACACACACACATACACACACACACACACACACACACATATATACACCTATTTACACGCAGACGCATAGAATGTAAAGAACACCAGGGGCAGATATTCGGAGTCATGAAACTGACAGCATTTAATACAGAATTAAAATTGACTGGCTACGTCAGAAGAAGACAGTTTCAATTCTTGTCTCACGTCAGAGTACCTGGTCAGAACATTAACGTTTGAATGAAACAGTAGCAGCGAGAGAATAAGAATAGATTTTTGCGCAGTTGGACATCTTGGTATACAAGTGCATCTCTACCTGCACCGGTTGTTAGAGACAATTAAGAACGTCATATTACGAACCGTATGGGAAAGAGCAGAAGGTTTGGTATAAAGAAATGGAGTTCACATTATTCATTGTGAATGCACCAGCCACGACGCTTCATCAGATTGAAGACCCATTGCCCCAAAGAGAGACAACAAAAGGGCAGCAGTGAAAAACAGTTACAATTAGACTAAAATCTTTTATAATAGTTTGTAGGAAAAAAAAATCAGTACGCTGTAAATAAGTACATTAAACCGTGGTTATTTCCTTTACATAAAACCGTATTGTCTCTCCGGGTCGACCTTTATTGTTAAATTAAAATCACTCGCTTTTAATGTGTGCCCGTGTTCATACGCAGTACACTTTCTTACTTCTCCTCCTCTTTGCCTCCATTCTTTGACGTCATTGTCATTTCTCTGTATGGTCTTCACCAGGCCTGCTGCCTTTACTTCCAAACACTTCACATGGCACCCAGTCAAGGCTTTTTTTTTAACATCTTGCACCGTCAGGACCGTAACCCGCGGGTCTAAGAAGAAACAGTTTAAAAAATGCGATGATGCGGATCCTTTACAGGAGTTTGCAGAATCAACCCCAGCATTTGATTTAATTTGAGGTTGAAGGCGAATATTACGTTCACTAATTTGGCATTTATTGATTCCTGAAATGAGCTCTAGGTACCACTCTCGAAACCACCTTAAGATAAATCGTTGCAGCCGGGATATATCCCGGCAACACAAAACTACACATGCGACGAAGAAACTGTACAATTGTCATTTTATTTTTCAGTTATAAGGCACCCTTTAATGTGCCTGATAAAAACTAGCTGTTATTTGGCTATAGTCCTATATTCTGACATATCAGCACCGTATATTCTATACTTTGTTTTTGGTGTAGAAAAAGACTGACATATTACCAGTTTATCTATGTTACCAATAGAACATTTCTAGAACGCATAATTATTGCACGAAATGCAGTATCATATCAGAAATGTGCACATTATTTTAAAACTATGCATGCAACTATGCGTATATATTCTCTTGAAACTACTGTGCAATGAACGTTAGCATTAATTCGATATTTCGGTGTGTAATTATTTCCCTTGTATATTAAATATGTGGTGGTCGACGGCTGTGGCCAAGGGATATGAAAACTGTTTTATAGTTCAAACATCTTATGATAGCTCAAACTACTTGTAATCTGGCATACACCTGTTTTGTTTGATTATGATAACGATATGAGCGTCAACCATGTAGGTAACATTGACAAACTACTGAACCTAGAATTGTCTAGTAGAACCAACCAACATTCAACAAATGTTGGCGTCGTCCTGTAAAGTATACGCAGCTAACTTGTGACAATGTTATTGTCTCCCCTTATGTTTGAATACTGGCTAACATATGTGTCGACTTTTCATAAAGGTCGAGTTGAGATGAATTAAGTTTAATCAAGAACTGACATCACAGCACTCGGGGCATGCCCATGCATGCTCCGTCCCCATCAACAGCAGCCATCGCGGAGTTCCAATATTGAGGCTACCGCTCACAACCTGGTTATATGTCCGTCTTGCCTTTCCTCTGAGCGTAGTCAGCTGGCCAGACCCTCTGGTTACACTCAGGTGTCTCATTCTCTTCAGGCCATAATAATCTTCTTTCTCTACTGATTCCGTTGCTTGTTTCCAAATAGCCTTGACCACATGTCCCTTGTTATGTATCAATTCACCACCCAATAGTGCGGATCCAGCAATCTGTCTGCATGTTCATTACCCACCACGCCGGCATAGCCTGGAGAAAAGGTCAGAATAGGTCATCTATCCGAAAACTGATCTGCAGGTTAAGTAACTGCTATGTGACACATTTTTTATTTTTTTTTTTTTATTTTCAGACAATAGTGTTACAGTCTGATTAGCAAGACCTGCCTCCATGTATCGTCTCTCCATACCAATAATGCCTGGGCATTATTATGGAGTCTACATATCGCTTATGATTTCTCACTGGGCTTTCCTTTTTTTTTTTTTTACATCAAAGCGAAGGAAACACCTGAAATACTGAAACAACTCTCTGTAATGATGTCCTAATGCAACTGTTATATCCAACGAAATTTCTTGGATTTACTCCTGTTTGATTCCCATCCTTCAATTGTTGATTTCATGGTTTTGTTCCCTATCCCAACATTGGGGTAGAGGTTAAGTAACTGTAGTGGTGTCCCAACATTGGGGTACAGCTTAAGTAAATCTTATGGTGTCCCAACATTGGGGTACAGCTTAAGTAAATCTTATGGTGTCCCAACATTGGGGTACAGCTTAAGTAAATCTTATGGTGTCCCCAACATTGGGTACAGCTTAAGTAAATCTTATGGTGTCCCAACATTGGGGTACAGCTTAAGTAAATCTTATGGTGTCCCAACATTGGGGTACAGCTTAAGTAAATCTTATGGTGTCCCAACATTGGGGTACAGCTTAAGTAAATCTTATGGTGTCCCAACATTGGGGTACAGGTTAAGTAACTGTAGTGGTGCTCCAACACAACATCGTGGTGTCAATGTACATATTAAGTAATGGCAGAGATGACAGTATATAACTGTTTTACGCTTGAACGGCGTGTCTCGGATTTGCTACGGTTGGATTCATGTCCTCGTTGTGTTAATCCTACATAAAAAAACCTGGAAGAGCGTAATAATCACCGCCACCAAAATTAAGACCTAGTTTATCTCAGTATTATTATTATTTGTATTATTATTGTTTTTTAACAACAATTATGCCTAAAATATCCAGATGTTATTTCTTTAAATTCTCCGCCAACTGAACTCATTTTGTTGTTCTCACAATAAGCCATGGCAATCAAACAGAGCTTTATACAGAGGGTGTTCTTTGTCTGCAGCTACTCTGAGGTATGACTTAGACTGCAGCACCTTTAGCCTATCTGCAATAGTCGGCAATGCAAGGATATGCCGCATGCACACACTCGGGGTGTCTCTTAGCAATCACAGGACCAGCAGCAAAGCTTCATTCTGTATGCGCTCGAGTTTTTCTAGTTGAAACATCGAGGCAGTGAGTAACACCAGTCCATAAGCAATCAGTTCTGTTGCTGTGATGCCTGATACGTCTCTGAAGGAATCAGGTCACTTGAGAGTTTCCAAAGAATCACGTGACTAATAAGCCCATGGCCTAGGGCAAGATGGAAACAAAAGTGTTCAGCCTCACTCCAATCAGTCGTATGGAATCTTCAATGTGTGATGCGACTGCCTATTGCTGTAGGGCTGAGTGGCAGGATGAGAAGATTATATTCCCAAGTCATCCAAATAAATATGTTGTGCTGACCTCGATATAGTTGTTAGACTTTATATAACAGCATTGACAATTGTTCACCTTCCGGAATAATATTGAAGAAGTGTCCATGATGGAGAATGATGAAACCAACAGCAAACTCAGTGGCAAAAGTGATTTTTTCTTAGAACTGTATATGCATCTCTTTATATAATTATACTGTCCTTACGATTCAGTAGACTGTCCCTATTCTCCTTCTACTTGTTTGTTCACATAATGTAAACTCCGGTGAAACGTACTGGATGTTTTTTTTTCCATTTGGGTTTGGCTTTGCGCAGGGCCTAGGTTTTGCACATGTATCTGTTTTACTGGCTTATATGTGCACAGCTGATTGGTCCTTGTCGCTCAGACTGAAGCACTCCGACTTTGAAGGAAGCTCCCAATTAGTCGGCTCCTACGACATGCTTGTTGTGGAATGCAGTGAGTCTTTTCTTGTTTTCCCCACACACCGGGGCCCAGCAAACCACGTGGAGATCATTTTTTTTTCCATCTCATTATTACTTACTTAAAAAGGAGCTTAGGGCCCTTGAACGACTTCCTAGAAAATGTTAATGATCTGAACTCCCTAAAACGACCCCCCCCCCCCCCCCCCCCCCACCCAACGCCTCCACTACCTCCAAGAAAACAAAACAATAATCTAAATCTCTAATGTTCTCTTTGTGCATTTGCATACAGGTAATCAAAACCATATTGTTTTTGAGTAGAAGAAAAGTAAGCTTTTCCTTATTACATGTAGTAGAAAACAACACGTAATTCAAATTTTTCACCTGCCATTTTCATGAAGAGGGCACGTCATATCAATGGTATCTGAGAATTAAAGAGACGTCAGAAATCATCATTTGCCTGGACGAATACAGTATTTTCTATGTGAAATACTTTCTATCAATGTTATTTAAAGTAGGGAATTGATATTTTCAGGAATACTTCTTCAAAATGTCCATGGTATATATTTTCTCAAAGTAGTCCTCTCTGTGGCAAACATTTCTTGTTTTTTTCTCTCAGGAATGTTTCCACTGCCTATTTTGTTCTACTTAATGTTTTTTTTTTTTCCAAAATGTCGTAGACATAACTTATGATAAGAGTAGCTCCATTTCAGTCACTGTTGTAAATAACCGACCTGATTAAAGTTGAGTAAACCGAGCTAATTAACCAATAAAGATAAATATTACAAAAAAGTCAATATTTAACATTAGCTGCTAATTCCTCAATGTGAATGAAGAATGTTTCCAACTATCAACAACATAATCAGAAATACCAGCTGCGTAACCGTGCATTTCTTAGCCTGTGTTGTGACAGCCTCCAAATATTTATCAACAGCCATCCCACCAGCCAGGATATTAAAGTCGACGCAGGACAAAATATCAAACGAGGTCTGTTGTGGTGACCCATCTGTGATGGCCACGAAGCAAAGCCATCAAATCGTGTCACAGGTACCGACAGCAGCTAACACCTGGTCGGATTATCGGCCCAGTTCATTAACGGCCATTTGAAAGTGTCAGCCGTGTAAACATTGCCGGCTGTGGCGGGAGTGGCTACAATAACAACAAACACTTATAGATATAACGACCGATAGATACAGTGCCCAATTAGTAGCTTTTGAAAATTATCAACCAATCACAGGCTGTCGGATATAAGCCTGAACCTGGTGTCCCATTTGACCATAACTTTTTTCCAAAGTGCTGGTTGCAAGATCGTGTGGATATTCTCACTTGTGGATTTTCTCATTTAGATATTATATTTTACTGAAATCTGTTGCGTGTATGTTCAGAAATGGCATTACCTGCAGTGAAACCTTGGCTGGTAAATCTCCCAGGAGATTTCTTTACCACATATCGGTTCGCTCGTGGTCCAGTTTTGGGCAGTGGAATGAGTGGAGACGTTGTGTTAGCAACCTCGCTTCTGTCTCCTAACCATAAGAGAGCAGTGAAGATTTTGTCATTGCTAACTGCTGATGGAGGGCTTGCGAATACAATTTTGTTTGATAGAGAAGTCAACATTTTACAAGGACTGTCTCATCCACATATCATCAAACATACGATATCTGCCCGCTGTCCTGACTACTTGGCCATCTGTACTCACTACTGTCCTAACGGAACACTGGCCTTTCATCTAGACACCATGACCCCAGAGTTGTGTGTCAAGTACTTCGTCCAGATGGCGTGTGCTGTGCGTTATCTCAATGATAAACTGAGAATAGTACACAGCGACATCAAACCTGATAATATTTACATCAATGCTAATAATGACCCAGTTCTTGGAGATTTTGGATTATCGTTTTTCATTCCACCAGGCGACACTCTGGTCTGTACGAAAGACATTTGTGGCACCGGGTGTTTCTCTGCTCCAGAAATAGACTGTTATGAGTTTGTGGATCCTTACAAGCTGGACATGTACTCGCTTGGTGTGTCTCTCTGGTGCATGATGTTTTCGGCAGAACCAATCATAGGCAACATGTACGAGCTTCTTGATGACCCCAATTATTTCGAGGTTGCTCCTGATACTCAAGGCTGGTGTCTGTATACCACGATGGAATATGACCCAGCATTAAGATATTCAGCGGCATCGATACTGGCCGAACTTTACGAGCATGATGTTCACAGGGACCTCATTGACAGCCTGTAAGTATGCATTTCCATGACAGTCTGTAAGTATGCATTTCTATGACAGTCTGTAAGTATGCATTTATATGACAGTCTGTAAGTATGCATTTCTATGACAGTCTGTAAGTATGCATTTCTATGACAGTCTGTAAGTATGCATTTCTATGACAGTCTGTAAGTATGCATTTCTATGACAGTCTGTAAGTATGCATTTCTATGGCAGTCTGTAAGTATGCATTTCTATGACAGTCTGTAAGTATGCATTTCTATGACAGTCTGTAAGTATGCATTTCTATGGCAGTCTGTAAGTATGCATTTCTATGACAGTCTGTAAGTATGCATTTCTATGACAGTCTGTAAGTATACATTTCTATGACAGTCTGTAAGTATGCATTTCTATGACAGTCTGTAAGTATGCATTTCCATTGCTGTAAGTATGCATTTTATTATAATATTTAACATTTAAGTGTTTACCTAATAAGTTAATCATAATTTTCTAGACAGTTTTAATTATTACTAATTATAATTTGGCTGTTGTTCAACTAATGAAGTTCTAAGACTTTGTTAAATTAGCCGAACGTTGCTATTCAGCCAAAGTGAAGGTAACCTATTCTCGTGATAAAGTGATAATTAAATAACATTAATGTACATTTAAACACGTTAAAAGAAAACTGTAAATTTACCTATTTTTTTTTTGTTTTTTTTTGTTTTTTTGTTTTTTGTTTGTTAATTAAATGATGCAGAGTAAATTAACAATTAGTGTTTAAATATCTACAGTCAGCAGCTACACTATACAAACACATAATTAGTTTAGTTTTAAAGTACCGAGGATTTCCGTATACTTTTATATTAAATTCTTCATTAATGATCTTACCACATAGTGTAGTTTAACAGCTAATTGTAATTATTATTTCTTGTAATAAATCGTAAATGAATAAGCAATAAAGAGTCATGTACTAATGTAAACAAAATCACCTCCATTAACTGGAGTATTTTATTTTACCTACTCTTGTTTTCAAAACCGCTCACAAATATTAGCTTTTTACAAACACGAAAGAAACAATTTACTGAGTTTACAATTGTAGACAATGAGTGTTTGCCCCATCTACTGATAGACATTACATTTGGTTCTCCACAGCCTTTCATGTTTTTACTTCAACTTGCATCGGAGCCATCTCTGTTTACTGTTTACTCCAGATTCTTGTTTCTTAAACCAATCGACATGAAATCGTTAAAGTATTTAATAACACACGGCCGCCTTTACTTCACACACGATTTTACCTTTATCCATTTTAGGTTGTGTCTCTACATTAGAGCAAAGTTCAACATTAAACAATCTATTGTCTGCGCTTGGATTAAAAAAATAACGTTGGTTAGGCCAGTCAGCGCTCAAATGGGATCTTAATCACGTGTTCAATTACGTGATTGTTTTTTTTTTTTTTTATCTCTATATATACACAGGCACAAACACGCACACGGGAAGCAGCCAGTCTGCTTTACTGATCTAACTTTTGTGTATATAAACATTGGTGTTGCATGTTTAATTATTATTAACACTAGTTTAGTTTGTTCACTAACCAATTACGTGCATGTCATTACTAACCTAACCCAACATGGCAATGCCATCTGAACCAGTTGTGAGTTAAAATCTTTTTAATCAGGCCACGTGGTCTATGTGGTGACACGTGACGGTCCCAAGCCCGTGAAAACTGAGAGGGAAGAGATGCCACACAGTCTCGTGTTATCGATGGACAGAGGAACATCCAGTATCACAACTACACTGTTAAGATAAACTAATTTATACTTGTCTTTGTGACAATCTAGAAGCTACGGAGTTTGTATCCGACATAGCCTACGTCTGCCATTACCCGCTGAAACATCCGACATTCAAGTAATGAGAGTAATGTTGTTATGGCTTGGACAAAAAAGCCATCTATGCTTCACAGGATTGAATTCAAAGAGGCAACATTCACCTATGATCTTCTAACTTGTCATTGCTGTTTGATAAGCAGACAACAAACAAGTGGCCATTTTATTGACCTAGTTAGATGTGCATTGTGACTAAATCAGCATGCAGCAAAATACTAACATTGAGACAGTTGAATTGATGCCACAAGTTGATGGGGATAATTGTTTATCGGATGCACATATTTCAGGTGGTTTTCACCATTCAAAATTGGCGTCGAAATGATTACTACTGCAAATATACCTGGACGCCCAGTTTCTGTCCGTAATGAGAAACTCATTGCAAAAGTTAGAGAACGGAAAACAAGAGAATCGTTGTTTGACTATGCGGATGAATGTGATGTTAATAGAGAGATCATTCGTAAAATGTTAGTGCAAGATTAGGGCAAGAACAAAAGTTACTTGCCGCTTTGTACCACATTCCTTGTCTGATGACCAAAAACATCAGCGTGTTGAGCATGCAAAAGGCATCATCAATACGTCTCACAGAAATACACATTTCTTAAATTTGATTGTTGCACAGAATGAAACATGGTTTTTTCGCTATGATCCCACAATCAAACGCCAAAGTTCTCAGTCGAAGTCATCATCATCACAATAAGGCAAACAAAATCAGTCTTCAAAAGTCAAAAGTGAAGACAATTTTGGTGTGCAGCAAAGACGTTATTCACACCGAATTTATTTCAGAGGGACAGACTATCACAGCCACAGTTTATTCAAGTATTTTAAAACGTCTATTGAAAATTATTCTTAGTCCAACCACAATATTCAACACTGGGCAATTATTTTTTTCTTCTACACAACAATGCACCGGCTCACCGGGTGGTATTTGTAAAGGAATGTTTGGCCCTAAAACAAGTGTGTGTTCTCAACCATCCACACTGCTCCCCACATTTGTCTGTGATTATTGATTATTCCCTAAATGAAAGTTACCTTTGAATGAACGCTTCTATAACGATAATGATGACATCCAAAAGGCCGTAACATTGATTTAAAGGGTCATAACAACAGAACTACAGAGCTCGTTCCAGTGTTGTTAGATCGTGCTATTTTCTGCATTAATGTACACAGGGCTTACTTTGAATAAAATACAGATTATATCTTCAACTGTTGATTATTTTAATTGTTATGGAATTAGTCTCATCACTTAATTGTCGGACCTTGTTTTATCGCCTTCCCCCGGGTACCTTCAGATATTTATCTCTGGGAAATGAAAGTGTTTTGTGAAACGAGAAAACTAGCTTGAGTGGAGGCACTGAAACGTACAGCGTCGATCTGCTTAAATAACGGCAAACACATCATAATTCCCGTCAGTGAAGGCGACACACATAGTTACCTTGATCTCCTTCTGATCTCCTCAAAGCATGAGTGCTCTCTGCCAGTGTAGTGGAACATCATGGAAGTGACCAGCTTCCATGCAAGATTGTGGTCAAGAAAACAGCATGTACAAGGTACCAGAAACTAAACGTCATTTTTAATTACAGGGTACACCAGACTAATGTAACTGGACGTCTACGAGACAGGGTACACCAGACTAATGTAACTGGACGTCTACGAGACAGGGTACACCAGACTAATGTAACTGGACGTCTACGAGACAGGGTAAGCAGAACACCGGGGAAGAAAACAGATGTCCATCAACAACCGACGTCGTGGACACCTGGCGTCGCCAATCTAGGGACAGAGAAACGCTTCGAGACTATTTGATGCTCACAAGCACACGATGAACGAAATATTGACTCACTGAAAGCATTGAACACATTGAAAGGGAGGCTAAGCACTCAACGTTTGAGAAGTTTTGCAATGAAATAGTGAAAAAAATGTCTTAAAACCTTATGGCAACTGAGCCGTGTATAAACGCCGGCACACAATTGCGTAATATGCCTGAACTTGAGGCAGACAGTGAGGTGATCCTAAAATCTGAGAAGATAAAGGCTATGTACGCATGTATAGATGTCTTCTGCAGCCAAAACTACAGACTTGGATGAGAGAAAGCAGATAAATCAGTACATGAGATGCACATGGCTGAAATGAGCGGATAAGTTGGCACAATGTACATCACTGCTGCAAGCATCAGAGCTACATTAAAGACCTGTCCAGCCACATCTCTAGGTCCTGATAGTGCAACATAAAGCGACTTAAAAAGACTCGATAGGACAGACACAAGAAAACTATCTAGGGCATTTTATCACAACACAAAAAGCTGGGTTGTCCCTGATGCTGGCTCCATAGCTATATCAGCACCGGTTCAAAGCCTGGGAAAGATCATGCAAATATAAATGACTACAGAATCATTTCTCTCTGGAACATATGGGGAAAGTAAAATAAAAGTATAGCTCCCTTTTCTATGACTTAAGATGCATTGGGCATATAGGGCTAGATCTTCATCTTATAGACCAGTCGTTACTCGGTAGCTCACGTGGTCAGGCCGGTCGATTTTACTTCTACGGAGTGAGGAACTGAAGCCAAGATCTTTCAATCCGCAGGCGAAAGTCTAATCGCTACATCACGGCGGCTTAAGACGGTGGAGAAACTAACATAAAAATAGTGGCCAGAACTTTGATCCAAACTCAAGTGGTCTTTTAGCACCTACACTTGGTGGGCACCGACCAGGTAGAGGTAGACGGTGCAGTGTTCCAGTATTTGCTAATGAAACCTATTAGCCCTTTCAGTAGGAATGGAATCTGCTACAGCCGCTTTTGACTTCGAAGTTGAGCATAGCAGTGTCATATAGAATACGCTCGCCAGATTGCTGTTGATTATGCACATATAGACGAAAAAGGTCAACAGTTTTCTTTGCAAGGGCATCCATATCTCTTAATGGGCATGTCCCAGCAATCACTAGAGGTTGGGCTAATGCGTTGAGCTTGGACTCCTCAGAAGTAACTGACACACAGTCAAGTATCAGATCGTAAGGAATGTTTCCATTTCGTGTCCTAAGGTAAGTCACTTCAGGTGTCAGTCTATCTCCAAGTCGTGCATAGGGCAGTACTTGTGGATTAAACTAACAGTCTAATAAGAAAACTTGAGAACTCGAAACATGATTTATTCTGTCTCGTTTTATGTAAAGACATTTTAAATTAGGACACTGATCACCAAAAGCTCACAGTGGCCGTACGTTAGAACGAGTCACACCAATCAGTCGAAGCTACAAGTCACAAGTCGAGTAGCGAGTCGATGGACAATCCCCAAGTCGAGTCGCAAATCCTTAACTTGGGTCACACTCGAGTCAAAGAAACGCGCCTCGAGGTCCCACGTCTGGTGTCAGCATTGTCATCTGTTCTTTTCAGTATGTACATATCAGTGGTCACCAGTGCACATTTAGTAGGTCGATGCAGAAAAATGTCGTGTACCAACGAGGAAGAAACAGAAATGAAATTTAAACAACGCGACAGTGAGAATTAGGCAGACTCAGTGAGTATTGTCAGTAAACCAGAGCACAAGGTTAACCCCTTGATAGCCTCCATAATATGTTTGTACTTGATAACCAGCTTGTCAGTACACACTCTTTCCTTCCTAAATCAGTGGCTTGTATTGTTAACGACTACGGTCTAGACTTCCTCATAGGCAACAGAATCCAGCCAGAAAGACTGGTCAGGGTACAATATGAGGCCATGAGACTCATACTCGTGCCATCCACGAGGCCTGTCCTGGGATACCAAAGTTGACCACCAGACATAATATGGCAAATTCTAAGGCGTACGTGACATCAGCCACCCACTGCATAACTGACAATGAAAGAAAAGGCTTCTGGATGGCCAAGGCTGAAAATCTTATCCAGCAAGTATGCGACATAGACGATGGACGGAGACATCAGAAGACATACGTGACTTATCTAACGTTGTCAAAATAGTAGGAAGGCACTGCCGGTTTCAGACACCTGCAACCGACGCCCAGGAGACGTCACCATGTACACAGATGGGTCCGTCAAGATCGGTCAAGGTCAGCACTGGGATACACAGCACAAAAGAAGCTAACAAGACAGCTACGTCAAGCATGACCATGAAGATAACTACTGTTCCAGAGCACTCTCAGAGTCAGCATAACAGGCGACACGCATGTGGTCATCGTTTCAGACGAGGTTGCTCCTGATACTCAAGGCTGGTGTCTGTATACCACGATGGAATATGACCCAGCATTAAGATATTCAGCGGCATCGATACTGGCAGAACTTCACGAGCATGATGTTCACAGGGACCTCATTGACAGTCTGTAAGTATGCATTTCTATGACAGTCTGTAAGTATGCATTTCTATGACAGTCTGTAAGTATGCATTTCTATGACAGTCTGTAAGTATGCATTTCTATGACAGTCTGTAAGTATGCATTTCTATGACAGTCTGTAAGTATGCATTTCTATGACAGTCTGTAAGTATGCATTTCTATGACAGTCTGTAAGTATGCATTTCCATTGCTGTAAGTATGCATTTTATTTTAATATTTAACATTTAAGTGTTTACCTAATGAGTTAATCATAATTTTCTAGACAGTTTTAATTATTACTAATTCAAATTTGGCTGTTGTTCAACTAATGAATTTGTAAGACTTTGTTAAATTTGCCGAACTTTTCTATTCAGTCTAACTGAAGGTAACCTATTTTTGTGATAAAGTGATAATTAAATAACAATAATGTACATTTAAAAACGTTTAAAAATATTGTGTAAATTTACCTATTATATATATATATATATATATATATATATATATATATATATATATATATATATATATATATATATATATATATATATATATATATATATATATATATATATATATATATATATATATATTTGTAATTAAATGTGGCAGAGTAAATTAACAATTAGTGTTTAAATATCTACAGTCAGCAGTTACACTATACAAACACATAATTAGTTTAGTTTTAAAGTGCCAAGGGTTTCCTTTTACTATTATATTTAATTCTTCATTATTGATCTTACCACATAGTGTAGTTTAACAGTTAATTGTAATTATTATTTCTTGTAATAAATCGTCAATGAATAAGTAATAAAGAGTCATGTACTAATGTAAACAAAATCATCTCCATTAATTAGAGTATTTAATTTTACTAACTCTTGTCTTCAAAACCGCTCACAAATGTTAGCTTTTGACAAACACGGTAAATTTACACAATTCACATTTGTAGACAATGAGTGTTTCCCCCATCTACTGATAGACATTACATTTGGTTCTCCACAGCCTTTCATGTTTTTACTTAAAGTTGTGCCGGAACCATCTCTGTTTACGGTTTACTCCAGATTCTTGTTTCTTAACCAATCGACGTGAAATCGTTGAAGTATTTAATAACACACAGCCGCCTTTATTTCACACACGATTTTACCTTTATCCATTTTAGGTTGTGTCGACATTAGAGCAAAGTTCAACGTTGAACAATCTAGTGTCTGCGCGTGTATTAAAAAAAAAAAAAAACGATGCTAGGCTGGTAAGCGCTTAAATGGGATCTTAGGCTCGTGTTCAATGACGTGCTTTTTTTTTCATCTCTATATACACAGGCACAGACACGCATACGGAAAGCAGCTAGCCTGTTTTACTGATCTAACTTTCGTGTGTCTAAACATTGGTGTTGCATGTTTAATTATTATTAACACTAGTTTAGTTTGTTCACTAACCAATTACGTGCATGTCATTACTAACCTAACCCAACATGGCGATGAAATCTGAACCAGTTATGAGTTCAAATCTTTTTAATCAGGTCACGTGGTCTATGTGGTGACACGTGACGGTCCCAAGCCCGTGAAAACTGAGAGATGCCACACAGTCTCGTGTTATCGATGGACAGAGGAACATCCAGTATCACATCTACACTGTTAAGATAAACTACTTTATACTTGTCTATGCGACCAACAAGAAGCTACGGAGTTTGTATCCGACATAGCCTACGTCTGCCATTACCCGCGGAAACATCCGACAATCAAGTAATGAGACTGATGTGGTTATGGCTAGGACAAAAAAGTCATCTATGCTTCACAGGATTGAATTCAAAGAGGTAACATTCACCTATGATTTTCTAACTTGTCATTGCTGCTTGATAAGCAGACAACAAACAAGTGGCCATTCTATTGACCTAGTTAGATGTGCATAGTGACGAAATCAGCATGCAGCAAAATGCTAACATTAAATTATTTTTAAAACTCAGAAAAAGAGCCATTGAGACAGTTTAATTGATGCGACAAGTTGATGGGGATAATTGTTTATCTGATGCACATATTTCAGAAACGCGGACCTCCAAGACAGCTGTCTAAAAAAACGTGGACCTCCAAGACAGCTGTCTAAAAAACGCGGATTACTGAGACAGCTGTCTAAAAAAATGCATACCTCCAAGACAGCTGTAAAAAAACGCCGACCTTCAAAACAGCTGTAAAAATGGCAGACCGCCAAGAGAGCTGTCTTCAAAAATGCGGACCTTCAAGACAGCTGTCTAGAAAAGCGAACCTCTGAGACAGCTGTCTATAAAACTGCGGACCTTTGAGACAGCTGTAAGAAACGCGGACCTCCGAGACAGCTGTCTAAAAAACCTCTGAGAAAGCTCTCTATAAAACGCTGACCACACAGAGAGCTGTCTACAGAAATGCGGATCTCTGAGACAGCTGTGAAAAAGCGCAGACCTCCGAGAAAGCTGTCTAAAAAAATATGGTACTCTGAAACAGCTGAACCGAAAAATACACGGACCTCCGAGTCAGTTGTCTAAAAAATGCGGACCACCCAGACAGCTGTAAAAAACGCGGACCTCAGTGACAGCTGTCTCAAAAATGCGGACATCTGAGACAGTTGTAAAAAAAAAACACACTCAGACCTCCGAGACAGCTGTCTAAAATGCGGACCTCCGAGATAGCTATCTAGAAAACTGGACCTCAGAGAGAGCTGTCTACAGTAATGCGCATCTTTGAGACAGCTAAAAAGAATGAGGACCTCTGAGACAGCTGTTGAAAAAAAAAACGCGGACCTCCGAGACAGCTGTAAAAAAACGCGGACACCCGACTGCTGTCTAAAAACTGCAGACCTCCGAGACAGCTGTTTAAAACAGACGCGGACCTTCGAGACATCTGATTAAAAAATATAGACCTCCGAGACAGCTGTTTAAAAAAAAAACCTGGACCTTCTGGACAGCTGTAAAAAACCCAGACCTCACAAAGAGCTGTCTACAAAAAATGCGGACCTATTTGAAAGTTGTCTGAAGAAATGCTGACCTCTGAGACAACTTAAAAAAAATGAGGACCTCTGAGACAGCTGTAAAAAAACCCAGACCTTTAAGAGAGTTGTCTACAAAAATGCGGACCTCTGAGACAGCTTTCTAAAAAATAAATGCGGACATTAGAAACAACTTTAAAAAAAAATTAGGACCTCCGGGACTGCTGAAAAAATGCGGATCCCAGAGACAGCTGTCTAGAAAAAAAACGCGGACCTCCGAGAAAGATGTATGGAAAACGCTGCCCTAAGAGAGAGCTGCCTACAGAAATGCGGATCTTTGAGACAGCTGTAAAAAAAAAAACGCGGACCTTTGAGACAGCTGTTAAAAATAAGGACCTCCTAGAATGCTGTTTTAAAAAAAAAATCAGACCTCTGGGACAGCTGTTAAAAAAAACGCGGACCTACGAGACAGCTGAAAAAAATGCGGACCTCCGAGACAGCTGTAAAAAAAACACGCGGACCTCCGAGAAACCTGTCTAAAAATGCGGACCTCTGAGAAAGCTGTCTAGAAAACTTTACCTCAGAGAGAGCTAGCTACAAAAATGCGCATCTTTGAGACAGCTGAAAAAAAAAAAAAAAAAAAAACTCGCACCTCTGAGACAGCTGTCTAAAAAAACGCGGACCTCCAAGAGAGCTGTCTTTAAAAATCTGGACCTCTGAGATTGCTGTCTAAAAAATGCGGACCTCCGAGACAGCTGTCTAAAGAAAACGTGGACCTCTGAGCCAGCTGTCTAAAAAACGCGGACCTCTGAGACAGCTGTCTAAAAAATAGGTACTCAGAGAGTGCTGTTTACCGAAATCCGCATCTTTGAGACAGCTGCAAAAAATGCGGAACTCCGAGACAGCTGTCTCAAAACCGCGGACCTTTGAAAAAGCTGTCTAGAAAACGCTGACCTCAGAGAGAGCTGTCTACAGAAATGCGCATCTTTGCATGGTCGAATGGTTAGAACACTGGGTTCCTGTGCGGGAGACCTGGGTTCGAATCCGCAGTAGTTATTTTTTTTTTACCCCGGACTAAAATAATATCCTCATCTGCTCTGTCGTGGTGACAGCACTAGCCATGTTGCCTTAAAAAAAAAAAAAAAAAGACAAGTAAATGGCTAAACCATTTGATAATTACATTTGACCATTTCGCATACTTATGATTGCATTATTAAACTTTCCGATTGCATGGTTACGCTGAAATTTTTATAGATTTTCATTTATTTTCATTTAGATTTATTTATTTCATCTGCGTTAGAATTTTAAGCTGTGCTGTTTACCATGGCGTTCATTTCCTAATTATAGTTTTTTTTTTTTTGTTTTTTTTTTTGTTGTTGTTGCTGTGTTCATTTGCTTTTCAAGTGTTTTTTTTTTCCCCTCCCAACTACTTCAATGAGGGAAAGAGTTGTCGGTGAATTTGGGGGGGGGGGGGGGGGGGGGGGGGGGGGGCAAACTATTTACTGAGAGAGCTTTAAGTCACAGTAACTGCTTTACCCACTTAAAGTAGCAGCAGTAGTAATAGTTGTGGTTGGGCTGTTACACCATAGTGCTCTCATGTGAAGACCGCCGGTAAGGTTATGGCGTTCTTCTGTCGGCAAGTGAATTTATACATCCTAACCTGACCAGTCTGTGGCGACAGCACTAGCCATGCGGAACCAAATCTTCTGGCTCACGACTCTCTGTCTACTCCGATGGTAACACAGATAGCAGTGACATTATTTTAGTAGTTGTACTGGTACATGAAGGATGATGTGGTAAATATTACACTAGCCCCATTCACTACCTATTACAATTCCTGCTCCCCATTTTAGTCCAGATGGACAGGGATGTCAATGTCAGTTACAGCAACAACAAAATATCGCCAGGTAATGATTTTCAAATATTTCGAAGAGGGAGAAAGCAGTAGTCGGTGGAAGAGGGGAAGGGGGGGGGGGTAAAGACATAAATTTGATAAGGGGGAGGGTAGTAGGTGGATTTAGTTGGGGGTGGGGGATGGAAGGGGGGGGGGTGGTGGGGTGGGGATCAAAGACTATCTCTATATCTGAGCAGACAATGATTGTATTAGACACGTGCGATTTCTATTTTCTTTCATTTCCATTTAGCCAAACTATGCCACAGCAACGCGTGGCCGGGTACAGCTAGTAGTAATTATAAAAGTAGTTGTAGTAGTAGTAGTAGCAGCTACAGTAGTAGAAGTAGCAGTATTTGTATTTGTTGCAGTAATAGTGGTTGTAGTAGTAGTTGTTGTAGTAGTCGTAGTAGTTTTTGTTTTATTAGTTTTGTGTGTAGTATTTGTTGCAGTATTGTTGTTGTAGTAGTAGTGGCAGTAGTTGTAGTAGTTATTATAGTATTAGTTGCAGTAGTAGTAGCTGCAGTAATAGTAGTAGTTGTAGTAGTAGATGTTATTGTAGTAGTAGTTGTAGTAGCAGTAGTAGTTGTAGTTGTTAAAGTAGTAGTTGTTGTAGTAGTCGTTGTTGAAGTTGTAGTAGTCATTGTAGAAAATGTAGTTGCAGTAGTGGTAATTGTAGTAGTTGTAGTAGTAATAGTAGTAATAGTAGCAGTTGTAGTGGTAGTTGTTTTAGTAGTAGTTATTGCAGTAATTGCTGTAGTAGTCATTCGTCATAAACCAAACAACAGAACTAACCTACACAAGAGCCACTGCAAAAAAAAAAAAAAAATATTATGACCAGGGGAGGGGGAGGGGGACTGGATTAAAAACAAACGGATCAGTCAGAGAAGATTCACTTTCCTGTGTGTGTATTATCCAGATCAAGTCAACATTTAGATCAGAATGAAAGATCGGGGTACAAATAATTATGTCGGATTGATGAACACTGTTTTTAACCTCCATGCTGCAGACTGGAAGCATCGCTTATAACAAACACGCAGACAACGTAGTTACCGACACTCATAGATGTACCATATAGAAGTTTGAACGATAGAACGACACACTAGACAACATAACAATCTAAAACTTTAGTTACCGTCACCTACGAATGACGAACATGGTTCCTGGTGGAAACATGTGCACCAAGCGCACGGCCAGTCAGGCATCCCTTAAACTTTACATTCATTATTTGCCATATTTGTTGTACAGCTTGAAATCCACATCTGTGAAATACGGACACGCTTCGTCTCAAACTGAGGTGACACCATAGGTTACATAAATTAGGATTAAACTAGAATAGGTAAAATCACAAATACAACAATTACAAACACATATAACCGTAATGCTGTGTCTAAATACGCAGAGCATTTAGGAATAAGATTTGATTGATCGGTTCATGGTGTTACAGTAACTGCAGCTTTCAATGTTCATGTTGGCTAAGTTAATTCGTTTATCTTTCTAATTATTTCTAAGGGTGTCTATCAATACATTGTTTGTTTAATATGTTAAATCCTTCTATATCATCAGAGGTATCCCATCTGTGTATAAATGTGTGATTGTTAAGACAGCAGTTTTCCATCACAGCTCTCCGGATACATCAAATGAGACTACGATATCCTTCTGAAAACATTACTGTAAAACGACTGATGACGCCTGATCTGTGTTGATTAATGAAACGTTTTGTCCCCTTATTGAAATGGTAATTTCTAGCTTCATGTTGCACTTCCATGTCCGTAAACCTAGACAGGGGTACGGAGTCACAGTGGGCATGTCATTAATAACATCTTTTCTGCCCAGTACTAGATCAGCCAAAGCAACGACGGCGTCTGCAAGATAATCTGTACGCTCGTTTTCTTGAACACATGAATGGCCAGCACAAAGCTGAAGGTTAGGACAGCTATTCGTGGTATGTGTATTTATGTGTACAATTCAGTCGTCTTTTAACCTACTGCACATCAGCCTACAGTGGTATTTATTAAGTAGTTCACAAGTGACGAACCAATAAACATGGACACGATTTTTGCCTTTCCCTCAAACTGTGACACCTGTGTTGTTGTTTGTTTTCCTCAGGCAGAAAGTCAAAATGCCAGCGATTTTCATCGACTTTGAGTCGTGTGCAGTGTGTTATCAGCATGGCATTGACGATTAAAAAAAAAAAAAGATCGAGATCACGGATAAACCTCGTAGTTTGCAGCGGACACCTGTTTAAAAAAGAACTATCAGAAACGAAAATGAAGACTGGGAAAAATGCCTAAGATGACCCACTCAAGCTAAACGATAAATTAGAATGAATGATCAATGTTGGAGAGCTCTGATATGTTTTATAAAGAGACAGACACTTGCTACAAAGTCAAAGAAAGTATAACTGAACGACTGCAGTTCTAGAGTCCAAAAAATGGGATCGCAACCAGAAAAAGAACTTCCATAGTTAATACAAAGGTTAGTCGTAAATTCGGATGCATTTGCTAAGATAGGTTTTTTTTTTTTTTTAGAGAAATTCCACGAATAAGAAGACCTCTCAGGATTCCGAGGTTTCAAAAGAAAATTGCCGGAGTAGTCTTTTATAAGATTCTAAGTTTGCTGTTAAATATGAACTTTCAGGTCCTCTTAAAAAAATCTGACTTTGACCTTAAAATTCATGTTAACATTAAGTCTTTTAGTAGCATTAAGTGAAAGGAGTTCCTAAACTTTAATCAGTCAATATTTATGTCCACCATAATTCAAATTCGACTCTCGGGCTGGGGCATTTCTTTAGTTGAAAACAAAGTAGAGAGAAGTTACGTTGACGACAGAATAACAGAGGGAACGAGTGGAGACTGGAGAGAAGGAGGGGGAGGGGTTGGGGTTGAGTTATGATGCTCATACTACTGAGTAAATAGAGGACGGGGGAGGGGGGTTCAAATATCCTGCTCTGGGTACCACCTGAACGTGCCTGTCACTGTTTACACTGAAAAGGTACATCGATGTGTACCTGCCAAACATATTAATTGCAGCCGACACACTTGAACGAAACATGTGGACGTTCTGTAGAATGGTCATTTTGTCTGGCAGTTGAATTATATCGCTTGAAGATGTAAATAATTACTGTACACTCATGTGAGAAAGAACTTTGTTTGACCTCTAAATAGTGTTTCCAAGTTAATGCGAATTGTTAGTTGCGAGAAAATATAATTATATCATGTCAAAATAATTTATAGCTGTAAATTATGTTTATGTAAGGTAAAATCAACATATTGTGAAAGTATCTCCCCTAATGGTGATGTGTCTAGGCGATTTCGTTTTTTTTTTTTTTTTAATATATACCTTTTTTATTTCCGATAATTTGAATGTCGCAAATGTAAGCTCAAACCACGTATGGGGTTTGCAAAATGTTTAGGCTATTTCACTGCGCTGTTCAAACAAGCCTGTTACATTGCAAGTTACAACAGCAGCCTGCTACAGGTTTTCATCAAACACTATCAAATTATTTCCCAATATAGGAGCTGTAAACCAAGCTGCGACAACTGATACACGTTCATAACCTGCCTACATTGGTGATTTTTTGGAACATTCTCTTTCTGTAGGAAACGGCAAATTAGCCGTGTGATTACGAATTATGTGAGCATTGTAAGACATCAATGAAAAGTGAGGGAAATTGCAAGATCAGATACTCAACACAATACAGTACTGGCACGTACACACAAATATTCACAATGACACACAGAGACATGCACTTCGACCAAAAAAAAAAAAAAAAACACTCTTAAAAATCGTTCAACAAATGTGTTTTTATCTATACTGTCGTGTTTCTAAATATAGGGTTTATCTCTGTGTACCAGTCAAGTATAAATTGCCGCCATCATAATACCATACAGGAACACAATAATAAGCAATACTTGGAATGAGTAGGTGCTTTGAATCCCATCACGATTCGACACCGAGCAATCAATATAAGGTGACACGAAATGGATGAGTATTTCAATGTGAATCCCCCAAGGCGAAGTCCAAAAAACTCCGTTTAACAAGTAGGTTTTATGTAGGGCCCCTGACGAGAACGGGAGTAGGGCTTAAATTTAATTGCGTCCCATATTGAAAAAAGAACTTACTGCGAGTTGGAGCTAAAAACTGGGTATAAATATCACGGTCACATAAAGAAATTGTACACCATCTAGCAAAAAAGGACAAGAAAGCCTTTATAATTGTCAAACGAGCGAAACATAGTTCATGTATTATTGTTCAATAAAACAAACACTGTTATCCCTCTTGCAAGTTTTAGATAACTGGCTGTGTTTCTTTATATTCATTATTTAATGTTCTGACATTAAACCTCACTTGTAAATAGAAGAACTAGTAACTGACCAATTTATGTACTTTTGATAATAACTAATTATAAAATGATATACTATATGCACCCTCGTCTGGTCTCTGCTGTAATGTTGATTCTGTTAAATAAAATACAATTTTGTTCTACAACAGATGCTGCCATTCTGCTTATAATTATAAAGTGCATTTTCCTAAACGCACCTCAAATATTGCTTTATAGTCTGCGGTGTCCAAACTGAACTTTCAAAATGACTGACTGACCATTAAACCCACCAGGACATCACACCAAGCGATAAACACCCGGTGACACAATGTACCACCAATCGGATGAAGACCACGCGCCTGGACAAATCCAGAAACCCCGTTTGACCGTTAGGTTGGGTTATTTTAGGGCCTCCCTACAATAGTCAGGGTGAGGCTTTACAAAAAAAGTGCGTCCGACATTGAAACTAAATAACTAAAATACAACGTTGAAAATAACCCTATATTCCAGATACCTTGACGCCACGTTAAACATAAATAGCAATCTGTATTATCAAACGTGCAAGAAATAGAGATACGAAGAAAACAAATATTGCAAACATAAACTGGCGTTGATTAGGTAGAGAAAAGACAGCTGGAACATCTGTATTTTGCTAATGATAATGTAATGTTAGGTAAAAAAAGGCAAAGACTGTTAAGAGAAAACACAATTTGTTGTCAATACCATCAACACAAGGACTACAAATAAGTTATGAAAAAAAATATATATATTAAAGAAACCAACAAATGATCATGTAGATATCATGTCAGAGAACAAACCAGTAAAAGTATTAAATCATTTTACCCACTTGGATAGACATTTTGACTCTCAAACAGACACAACGAATGCAATTATGATACACAATGGCAAAGCAACAATAGTCTTTAAAAGCCTGAACAAAATATACAGCTTTGAGACCAAACTGTGCTTCGTTGATTGCAACGTTATTTCATTTCTAACATACACCAGCTAAAGTGGAGAATTAATAATCAGTATTATTGGACGAAAGTTATATGCATTTGAAAAAAAAATAAAATAAACGCAAACCAGTAGAATAAATGCCGCGGACCATAAAATAGTGACTGACCGACACGGATGTAATATGCACGCAAACTTTATATTATAACTGCGCTACCATATTAAAGGCATTAATTATAAGGCGCATGGATTTGTGGCAGACACAAATTCACAATTTGAGGATTCACGGAACTCAAAACGCACTACCAATGACCAATAGTTATCCGGTAATTCACGCACATGTGTCTGTTATTTTAAAACATTGCCCGCCTTATGAAATCATATCTTATTATGTCCTAAAGAAAATCACCATTTACAGTTTATTTAGCTAATTGATAAATACTTAAAGTACAGGAGACCAACCGGAGAGATGAATGGTTATTTCTGCAACAATGAACCTCAACAGCTCGGAATGCTGAAAAAGAAAAAGACGAATAAACTAGTTTACTTTTTTCCCCTTAGAGCTATTGAGACATATATATTAATTTTACCCTTTGACGACTTGCATCCACGTGCATGAGTGGACGTGGGGTGTGCTTAAATATATTTGTTCCATGTTGAAAGTAAACCTCATGTTATTTAGGCAATTAATGTTTGCTTTTCCGGGAAACTTACCAGCGATAGTAGTGTGTATTGCCTACCGCTCCAGTAAAGAATGGAACATCACATTTCAAGTCCAATATTACCAGACATGGTACCATTAATTACCATTACTTCGACTTTATGCACCACTTAAATATTCGGGGTTTGGAAATAAAGAGTATGTCTATGAGCAGTGGCCATCAATGCAGTAGTGACACCGTCCTAAGTGTGGGAAATCTAGATCTAGCCAGAATACGCCTGAAGGCGTTTCAAAAAAGGATCTTTTACGATTCTACTAATTATTTAGCTTATTTGGAATTTTTGTGGCTTTGTGTTTGTATCCAGACTTACTCTTTACTTCTAAAAATTTTTTATTTGTACCCTCGCTTTTGGATGGACCTGGAATCAAACATGTAACCTTAAGTCGCACAGATAGCCATGCTCCCTAGATATCAGATAAGGCCAAACAATTGATACATCACGATAGAATATGATAACATTTGCTGAATGTTGAATTCAGGGAATCAATATCAGCAACAATAGGAGCACTCCCCATAAGCGATCTGTGTCCCTATCTGTTCAAGCTGCAAGCAATTAAAGTTCATTGAGCGTCAGCCATACACCCTCCTAAAATGCTTGTCAGGGCTATTCTCCTCAGAAACCGTAATGATCTGTTTGTGAATCCGCACTGTTTACTCGCTCCAAAAGGGCAATCACACTCAAACTATTTCAACATCAAATGATGCGGAATCGACCAGTCTATTTGCCTGTTTGTTTCCCAACACACCGGCGTAACTTGAAGTAACTGTGCAAAGGACTCTTACTACGCGGAACGTTTGAAGCGATGCTTGCCACTCTGTATGGAACATGCTTGTCTCCACCTTTCTCAGTTGATTCAGTTACAAAGTGTTTATACTGCCGGAGTATCTCTTATACGTCACCAGCAAGGGAAACAATTAAATATATGTGTTGATACTGATCAAATGTGAAGTCAAGTTATTGAGGACAAATAAAGTGGGTATTTTGCAAGCGAGGATTACCCGGCATCAAACAGTCTTTTTTAATGCGTACATTTGCATTGGATGCCTGCAGCAGTTTTTGTATTGCCCATACCTATTTAAATGTGACACATTACCCTTTTTAGCAAAATCAATGCAACTTCCCAGCACTCACCTGGCAGACTTTCTATTGCACAAAGTTCGTTTCGTAAATTAATAGTCACTTCATCAAAAATCTTTTGACAGATACACATAGATGTACCTCATCAAAGCCGCCTTAAAAACATTTTTAAGTTCTAAAACTTGGGGTTGATTAATTTAGAATTGGTTCTGTGCCGACTTTTTTTCTTCTGATCTCATTCCTGATCTTATCTCCTATGGTCACTCCTACAGCCCTTCTCAGACATCTCATTTCCATGGTAACTTATTTTCTGTTATGGCTTGTTTTGAGTGACCATGTCTGGCACTTGTAGCACAGAGTGGAATAAATATGCTTTCAATAAGATGTCACTTTGTGCTGATTGGGATTGTCTTATGCTGTAAGAGGGAGCCTAGCTGTCCCAATGCTTGGTTTGCTTTATTGCATCTAATGTTAATTTTCCTTATCAAATTTTCTATCTTCGGTAAATGTAGTTCCCAGATATTTAAACTCAGATGCCTGTTTAATGCCTTTGCACTCTTTTGCTATGTTTAGATCTGTTTTTCTTTTTCCTATTGACATTACTTCTGTCTTTTCAGTGTTGATTCTCATAATATTTGTTTTACATTCTTCATTCATGGATGTTATATGTTGTTGCAATTTCATGGTGCACTAATTAAAACAATTAGATTGACTTTTTGTGTGAAAATGACAGGCCACATCAGTGTCTTATCTGAATCACGGAGTTGTCGAACTTTATTATTTCCCTGGAAACCAATGAAAACAGTACAGTGGAACCTCGCTTAACGAGCATAATTCGTATAGAATCATACTCGTTAAGCGAAACACTCGTTCTGCGAAACAATCTTTCTCATATAAATTATTGTAAAATACGATAATGCGTTCCATGCCGAAAACAATACTCACAAAATGCTATGTATAACGTTTATTCACAGAAAATCGTACGCATATTGTTAAGGAGAGTAAATCATCTTCATATTTTCTTCAAACGTGGAACGAACCCACCTGCAATGCAAATTCGATTTGCAGAAAACAAAGCAAAAAGTCAAAATAATTATGATACATAGCTAATTATTTTTTTCTACTAGAAAGATGTCCAGAGACATCTGTTTTTGCCGACGCTTCAAAATTTGACGAAAATGCGACACAGCATTATCATTAAATAAATTTGCAGCGCGCATAGGAGGCGGAAACTGGATCTTGATAAGCTTAAATTCTGCAGGGAGGTCGTCTTGTAGGCCTGGAGGATTCATGTACATATATCACAAAAAAACACAAGTTTGAAAAAATGTGTGATCACAAGCGACACTACGATGCTACAGGAACGAGTGCTAAACACAGACTGATGTAACATGGGCACAATCCCTTCTCCTCCCCACTCGGTATGCGAAACGTCGTTCGTTAAGCAAGTCATTCTTTTAAAATTTGTTTTGCTCGTTACGCGAATTACTCGTTATAAGAGGTGCTCGTTAAGCGAGGTTCTGCTGTAGTTCCTAACTGAGATACTGTCTATGTTACCAATTACACATAGGCACACGTATGTGTACCTGCCAAAAATACTCGCTAATGCAGCTGAGAAAGCAGACAACTAATGAGAACGCCTGCAGTCAGACAGGTTCGATCGGCAGTTAACATCAATATGTTTTGTGATGTTACCAATGAAGCTACAGTTTGCATACATCTATCAAAGTTTATTTCTTAAATTCTAAGTAGATGTTGCAACCTTATACTGGCGGTCTGAATTTATGGAACCTATTCATATAGAATGTCAGATTTATTTGTCATATACAAAATATTCACAGTTGATCTGAATCAAGACATAGGTTGGATCGTTTCCCTTTCTCTTGTTTATCTTGCACCATTTGAATGGATTCCCTGATCCCCATCAATAAAAATTAACAATATCGATCGTCACTGTTACGTGGGTTTGCATTTTATTGAGTGTTTAAAAGAATGCAAATTTACAGTTGAGCAGTCCATAGTCAGACACTGTTGTCAACGAATTCCGGTGCATCGCTGTTCATTGGATATTCAGTTTGTTACCGGATCGTCACTTAAACGTCAAGCCTGACCACCTGATTACTTGTCAGATATGGGAAGATCAAATTAGAGTAGCCGTTATGAACGTGGTGGACATAGAAAAGACAGTACTTCCAACTGGCAATGTGGCAGTCGAAAATATCGGTGAGTCCAAACAATGTTTATCTGTAGCGACATGACCCCTGCCTAGTGTGTGTAAACCCTGAATTTTCTGTTACTTTAGAGAGACACTTGACCTTTTCACCAGAAACTTACTGGCAGGAAGAACAGGAAAGATAAATGATTTTAACTTTTTTATTCCTTTTGTAATATCTTACTTACTCGTGTGTTCATTTCTTCGTACTATTTGACATCTTCGGTGAATATAAATCCTTCTATTTTAAACACTCATTTCTGCAAAAATAACTTTGCTGTCTACTGCCATATTTAACTCTTTCAGTCGCAGGAAATTGTTGCGTCAACTCCTTCTATCTGAAGCGGTTGTGACTTTTAGCCTAATAATGCTGTATGTTAATCAGATCAATTAATTAATGTTGTGTCTAAAAACGTACAACTAATCAATGATGTCTAAATAAGTGCAGCAAATAAACCTTGTGTCTAGACAAGATCAAATGACCAATGAAGTGTTTAAATTAGGCCGCCTAATGAATTATTTGTCTAAATAAGTGCAACTTATCAATGATGTGGCTAAATAAATGCAACTATTCAATGATGTGGCTAAATATATGCAACTATTCAATGATGTATCTAAATAAGTGCAGTTGATCAGTGATGTGTCTAATGAGATTAACTAATCAATGATGTGTCTAAATAAGAGCAGTTGATCAATGATCTACTTCTTATTAGAGCATACCAAGCGATGCAAGCCTCTTTCATTAACAACCGTTGTGTTTATATTTTCTAAGCATGTCCTACAGGTTCTTTGCACTGACTTGATGTCGCGTTGTACTACAGGTCAGCAATTAAACAAATCTGCTGTTACTGTCTCCACTTCAGTTCTCATGCTAGATGTTACACGCAGGGCTTTTATTTGAAATAACGTCAATTCTCCGTTGCAATCAAAACATATAAACTCTTTCAGCTTTTTACTACAGATCCATGTATGACTATAGTGCTATGAAATTTTATTTATCAGTTCTTGAAACAATGATTCTGTTTCCTTAGCTATCGATATCCGACACCTCAGAGCACAGTTACTATCTCAGTGAAAACAAACATCATTCATTTGGATATCAGATAATGGATCGTGAATCTCTCCATGTAGGTATTGAGAGTTCAACTCATACGTACAGTCCGTTTCAAATTTCGTGTCTTATTTTAAAAACCTGCGACTCCACAATTATTCCATAGAATCTGTTGAAATTTGGCACGCAACCTGTTTGTATGCATATTCCTGTAGGGAAAAAAAAACTGAGAAGGTAAACAGACATCTAGTTGTTAATTGTATCGGCCAAGTCCCCTGGTCCCTCCTCGCTGCACCGGACTCCTCGTACAGTGATGATACATTGTGCCTCTGTTTTATAGTATATTATTGCAATGGCATGTTCCGATTTAGCATTTAACGATTATTTTTAACAACAATAGGTAGAGTTTTGGGTAGGATTGGTGATAGAATTGGTATGGGATAGTGATTGCTGGTAATGGGTTGGTGATTGCTGGTTATGGGTTGGTGATTGCTTGTTGGATTGTGATTCGTCTGCCTGACTTCTAAGAAGATTTCATCCCAAGCTTAGGAATCCTTCAAGGATTAACTGATACTTTAAAAGCGCCAAAGTTAAGGAGCGAATAACAAAGTCTTCCGACACCTCAAATTCAGAAATTCCTGTAAGCCTTTTTACTCCTTGGGCATGAATAGAGGGACTTCTATCCTAGAGACGCCAGGCTCAGTCTGAGCAGGCCCGTTTGTTTAAGTACATCTAAAATGACCGCCATGCTCTCTGTCCATGGTTACCTCTAGTTCACCGTGATGAATTATATACTTGTTTAGGAACCACTCTGGCTGTTTCAACATCATTGCTGTGACGTTAAGTCATGAACTCATTTCACTGGAAACTATCTTGATTGTCCTGAGATATATATATATATATATATATATATATATATATATATATATATATATATATATATATATATATATATATATATATTGAAATTATTACATGCATTCTCATAAATTTTCATGGCTCACTAGGGTGTCCCTGTTTCACCATTCTAACTGTCTAGTTTTATGTTTGTGTGAATAATAAGTGTAATCTGTGTTAACATGGCTGTGATAGTACACTATCATAACCTGGGGGCTAGCTTTTTATAGTAGTGGGGTGTCCAGCCAAGTGTGCCTAGGAATATAAGATATTCTGTAGTGCTAGAGCTTGAGTTGCCCTACTCCTGAAATAAGTTGGGCGTATATTGGCCACGGGATCCCTCTTAGACCAATACGAGCCAACGCCTCAACATTATTATTTCAGAGTGCTGTTGGTTCTTAAGGAGAAATCCTTAAATCAGGCACGCGACACGAGCGGTATGTGACAATTGATTAGTTGAACATTTTAGACAAATCATTGATTAGTTGAACATATTTAGACACAATGTGTTTCAAACAGTTTGATCAAACCCATGACGCCCTTAAGGCAAAGCCTGAACAATTGAGGACGCTTTTGTAAACCTGTGTATGTGGTGACGAAGTCGAACAAACATATTCTCCAGTGCTGTTGTCAGTTTGTCAGTCTTTAGCTGAACAAGTGGCTTGTAATCGGTGCCAAAGTCGACTGATGGTTCTCTGATGCACGTTAAGATTCCAGACATCCTAACTTTGGCATTCTCCTGCCTGCAATCGGCCAAAAGCAATAATCATTTAATTTAGCTATGAAAGCGCCATTCGTGACTGCTCAAAATTAACCGAATGTTTTGGTGTAGCAGGGTTTTAATTGTGTAGGCAATGAATGGTGTTCTCCCCAGTTTGTGCTGCTCTTTCGTGGGCGCATCATGAGCAATACTCACAATACAGTCTAAAACACAATAGACCACTGCTTTGTAACGATTACAAAAATTGATGCAGTATACACCTTTATGTCCGCTGAATACGGTAAACAACGTTTGAGTGATTTTTTCATACCCGAGTACGGTATTTTATTTACAAACTAATAAATGAATAGAACCGCTTTGTGGCTTAACCTAACATCTCACACACATATCCACGACACGACTAACCCGTTCTTATTACAGGAAGACAACTATAGACCATTATTGTCATACGACGCGAACTATTTTCCTATTTCGGAACTGAACAAATTAAAAAAAAAAAAAAAAAACTGTTCTTAGTACCTTTTGGCAAAGTAAAATACTCAACATTTTAAAACTGTAAAAGGTGGTCCAAAGGACGTTGTGTAGGTAAGCTCGCTCTGCTACGAAATAGTCCTGGCCAAATCGGAGGGAGATGAAACCAAGAGGAAACACCAAGTAAGAAAAGGAAAAAAAAATGCACAGCTAACAACAGGGTGGAGGACGAGCGGTCTGACTCAAAAGGAAGCAATAAGCCCGGAGACGGCACAAATAATAGACATTTAGTCACGAAAGTGACGCAAATAACCCAGATCAGAAATCTAGGCGGAGACTGTAAGCAACCTCAGCTAGCTAGCAGCAGTCTGAAAGTGGTCAAAGTTTTCATTTTTTTTTCTCTTAAAGGAATCGGAATCTACGCAATAAGCAACGGCGTATAACTAGGTTTTATTAGTAATGGCTATTTATAAAAGACTATATATTGTGTTAGTATAGGCGTATTTTTTTTTAATTATAATGGAGATAATGAAGACGTCTGTGATGACCCCCATTACGATGAGTGATTTGTTGGTAGCCCCGCTATAATAAAGAAGCAGGTGGGCGACGATAAACGTGATTCTTAGATAACGCCAGTTAAAGATCGACTGGTACGTTTACACATTGTTTGTTAAATTGTAAATTGTTAAATTTCACATGTTCCAAGATGTCGTTAAATCACATTCATAATGCGAGGTCATGTGAAACATGTTCTTTCTATACAAACTGAAGCAACCGAAAAAAAAATTTAATATAATATACATATAATAATAATAATAATATAACATACATATTGTACTGTGTGAACAGTAACTAGACTGGCTCTATAATTAGATGTTACGCTTCTCCTTCCTCACCCCACCTCCAGCCTTGAAAGTAGGGAAACTTCTTAGATTCATAAATAAAATAGTATTGACTGTACAATAATGCCATACAAATGAGATAATATGGAAGTTAGTGTGAACGAACCACATAAAACCAGAAACCATGTGTTACTCTGCATAGTGACAATGTTATTTGATATATAACATGTTGGAAGATGTGAAATGAGAAGAGAGGTAAAGGCGCAAAAGATAAAAGATGAGAATATGAGTATTGAAAAAAAAAAAAAGTCGATTACCTTTCAACAAACAACAAACGATCTCCAATGTTCTGTCTGTGTCTGGGCCTTTCTAAACATCCATTAATTACCTCCCAACAAACAAGACACGATCCCAGATTTTCTCTCTGCATACGGATTCTCCTGTACACCAACCAGTTACCTACCAACAAACAACAAACGATCCCCAATGTTCCCTCTGTGTCCGGGCACTCCTAAACCTCCATCGACAACATCTCTACATACAACACAGGAACTCGAATGTTCTCTTTGCATCTGGGCCCTCTTAAACACCAACTAATTACCTCCCAACACACAGCAAGCGATCCCCAAGATATACTTTCCATAAAACCTGCATATATTAATAATTATTCGACTTTTTCGCTTGACAGTTTTGAGACCGTTTTCATATAATTTGAAAATCATGGAGTGGGCAAGTGCATTATCATTTCCAAGGACAAACGATAAAACCTGTGTTTTTTATCTGAAGTAATGCCGACTTTACAAATTACAATTATTGAGCACACACGGGTGTACCTGCCAAAAAAATAATTACTAGTATGCATGCGTAACGTACATTCATTAGAATGATTATAGTCAGACTGGTTTGCTCGACAGTTGCATCGAATATATGTTGTGATGTTATCTACCAACTGCAGCATGCTTATAGCAAACAACGTGTCCTAATTGAACTCCAACTAGATGTTACAGCCTAAAACTTGCGGTTTGACTTCAAGTAATCATTACATTTCGAATATCAGACTCGTCTGTCACGAACAAGATCTTTATAGTTGAATGTATCAAGACATAGAGTATATTGTTTCTCTTGTTGAAACATGAGCCCTGATGACCGCCAGCAAAATAGCAGCATCACTCAGCAAAGTTATGTGTGTAGGTATTTAACTGCACATACGCATGGACCGTTACTGTACAGCATCTCAAACCATACCAAAGTAGCAAAATTGTCGATGCCTTTGGGTATAATGCCCTCGGAAGGCACACATCGCATCTCTGATTTCGAAAGTGAGAAGAATACTACAGTGGTACAAGAGGTAAGAAGATAGTGCTGTAGTGGAGTGCAAAGATACATACAGTTGTAGTTTGCGGTGATGAGGTGAAGTATACTTTACGGGAAAGTGTATATGAGTGCGCTTCGTAAACGGGGATTCCCAGGGACTGTTATTCGAAAGTCTGCATCGTCGGCGTCTTCTTTGCATCCTGCTTGGTCCCAAATCATTGTTTGCTGTATTCTGTTTTGCTGACATCCGCTAAATACGCAATGAATGAAAAATATCGGCCGTATGACAAAACTAAATACGTAAGAAGGCGTTCGGGGGACAAAATGTAAGAATTAAAAACACGTTAAATATTTATCCCTGTATGTTTTCCAGGACAAGACACTTGCATGAAACAAAACTGTTTGATACATTTTATATACTTAAAAAGCAATGTTTGTTTCTGTGTTTGTTACCAATAGACTAGGAAACTCCTGAACCGATTTAGCTGACATTTTCAGAATGTTTGTTTTGATGCCGGGATGCTACCTCTTTGATGGGGAAATGTGTTAGGAAAATTTTCGAAACTTTTTTTTCCCCCTACAGTGACATTTAATTAAAATCACGTTCGTACATGGGCATGCGCAGTATTGGGACCTCCCCCCCCCCCCCCATTCGATTTTGTTACTTTTTTTTTACGTGGAGCGGCTGGCCGAACAGTTAGGACGCTGGGCTAATGTCCGGGAGAATCGGGTTTGAATCCCCAGTAAATTTCAAAATAAAAGGCTGACCTGCACAGTCGTGGCCCAGCCATGCATACTCATTACATACAATATATTTCGCAGAAGGTGACTGCATTATTTCAGTTACAGTGGAACCTCGCTTAACGAGCATAATTCGTTCCATAATCATACTCGTTAGGCGAAACACTCGTTATGCGAAACAGTTTTTCTCATGTAAATTAATGAAAAATACGATAATGCGTTCCATGTCAAAAAAGAAAATACTCACAAAATGCTATGTATAACGCTTATTCAAAGAAACTTATATACATATTGTTAAGGAGAGTCAATTATCTTAATCTTTTTTTTTTTCAAACACGGAACGAACCCACCTGGAATGCGAATTTGATTTGCAGAAAAAAAAATCGAAATAATTGTGATACGTAGCTAATTATTATTATTTTTTTTTTTTTTTTTACTAGAAAAATGTCCAGAAAAATGTGTTTTTTGCCAATGCTACACAATTTGGCGAAAATGCGACAAAGCATTAGCATTAAATAAATTTGCAACGCGCATAACTACTTCCTTTTTTGGGTGATGCTTCCTAATGTAAGATGCAACAGTTTGCCATGCTTTCAGCATTTCACTTATTTCACCAGAAACTTGTTGCTTTTCTGTTACCTTCTCCTCCTCCTCCTCCTCTGACAAACTTTCTTCCAAAACATCTTGCTGTGAAACACATTGCAACTCCATAAGCTCTTATGTGGTCAGCTCTTAGATATGCTCTTCCACAAGCTCTTCTATATCACTGTTATCCACCTACAATCCCATGATAGTGGCCAAAGATGCAATCTCGTTGACTACAGGTTCCACATGTACTGTGTTGAACCCCTCAAAGTCACAAACCGACAACGCTTTGCGCCCAAAGCTTCTTCCAAGAAGAAGTTAGGGTTCTCTTGGTAACCTCTTCCCCCGCCTCGTCGGTCATATTGAGGCAGGCAACGATGTGAAAGTGATTTTTTTCCAAAACTCTTTGAGAGTAAGGTTGGCCTCTTCAGTCACCTGAAAACATTGCTCGAAGAGTGTTTTAGTGTAGAGCTTCCTAAAATTAGAAATAACTTGATGGTCCACGAGCTGGAGTAACGGAGTGGTGTTGGGAGGCAGAAATTGGATCTTGATGAACCTACATTCTTCAGAGAGGTCGTCTTGTAGACCTGGAGAAATCATGTACATGTATCACAATATAACACAAGTTTGAGAAAATGTGTGATCACAAGCGACACTACGATGCTACTGGAACGAGTGCTAAACACAGACTAATGTAACATGCGCAGAATTCAGGACTTCCCCTCTCCTCGCCAGTCCTTATGCGAAACGTCGCTCGTTAAGCAAGTCATTTTTTTACAATTTGTTTTGCGAATTACTCGTTATGAGAGGTGCTCGTTAACTCTTTGAGTCCCAAGAAACGCATCATACGTTCATGGCTTCCTACCTGTAACAAACCAACGGAATATTTCAGTCCGGCAAGAGTTAATTGCATCATGTGTTAGAAGAATTGCGCACTTAAAATAAACATAGTTGAGTATAGACGAAAGAAGAGTAGAAAATGTACGAAGGCGTACATAACTTATGACGTTTTCGTAGGTTACCAGGAGAAACCCTTACAGCTAGATTCGTCACTACACCAAACGACAGCCCCAGCCATTCCATCGGCCTACTACCAAGAACTAATATTAATAATAAAATGATACGAATTCAGGTGAGATTTATAATGGTAGGGAGTAGCTGAGATCCCCTTTAAGCCTTAGCTGTAACCTGAGTTAATTTATCGAGATCCTACCATTCTATATTCTACCATTGTATAATTATTCCGTGACTTCAACAACCTTGATACTTGTCCGTTGGACAATTTACTAGTCCCTACATCTATGTTGTTGTTGTTATCGATCCAGCGGCGCATGAGCTTTCGCCCTTTGGCCCAATGCCATGTAGTGGAATTTGCATGTTTTCACAAGCTGTTCTTTTCCTCCGTACAAGGTGTTCCACTTGTCTGGTCTCGGAAGAAGTAGCGTTCTTCTTGTCTCACTGAGTTTTGGGCACTCAAAGAGATGGTGTTCAACAGTTTCGTAGGGGTAGTTACATAGCTGGCACTCTGGGGAGTGTTGTGGCTGTATTCTGTTTAGGTGTCCATTGAGTGGAGTATGTTGCGTTCTAAGTCTGAAGATGGTGGCCTGGTCCCTTCTTGTTAGATGGTTAATGCTGTCATTAGGATCAGGGCCAGACATATGTCTATAAACCTCTCTTCCAGTGTCTCCCATGGCCCATCTGTTCAACCAAGTCTCTTTGTTTATATCTCTTATCAGTGTTTTTGCTGTCTGGAGGGTTGTCGCTGTAGGTGGTTGTTCTTGTGTTGCTCCTTTCTTTGCCAATCTGTCAGCTCTGTCATTACCTGGTGTGCCAGAGTGACCTGGAATCCACTGGATCACTATTCTGATGTTGTATGAGGTAATAAGCTGATCGGCATCCAGGATTATCTTGGCTATGTCAGTTCTGCAGCGTTCATTGCCCTCCAGAGCTTGAAGGGCAGACATTGAATCTGTGAAGATGACAATATTTTGTCCCTACATCAATAACTTTCTTTAGATTACTATTCACAGTTATGACTATACAATGGCGAACCCTCCTTCCCTCTGTCACCTTTTCGGAAAATATTCATTCGGTTTCCTTGCGTAAAGATCTTACCGTATAAACCATCATCCTGTGCCATGTGGTATCATCAGTTGGGTATACATTACATTCCTTATGTTTATTATATTATGCAACATATAATTTGAGTAAAAGTCGTCTGCTTTGTGGGCATATAGGGTTGGCCTATGTTTTATAGACCAAGTGGTACCTGGGCGTTGATGTGGTCAACATCACACCTGCCGCCTTTACTGCCCATGACTATAGCTGGTGTCCATTTAAGGCGAAGTCGACCTGGGTCTGTTGGGACTTGAACTAATGACTATCTAATCCGCAGGCGAGTGTGTGTCCACTTAATTATGTCAAGTTTCATATGATCGTGCAATAATTAGATATGTATAAAACAATATATTATAACAGGGTGAAGAGATTTATTATTGATTTGCTCGTGGATAAAGACAAAACATGAACGTTGCTCTTTCCCTTACTAATCTGAAAACACCACAAACACCGCAACACCTCCACCTGCCCCAGATGTGTCGACATAATTCTCAACACATGGCTGATTGATGTATTTCTCAGGTTCCTGTTAACCCCGTGGATCGTGAACCACACAGTATAGAATGGAAAACCGAAATTAATGGATGAATGTCGCAGAGAGCCAAGTAATATAATTGTTGCCGCCAGAACATTGTCCATACCTCAAAAGACAGCTGCATTTCGAAACATCAATACTATCATAGAGCTGAGTGACATTTGATGTTTTTGAGGTTGATTTGTGGTATATGATGAAACCGTGATTTGTTTTCTCTTTGTTTAAGTTGAAAAATTGTTGAGATTCCTAAACCGTATTTTATCAATACAGTTGTTGATTTAGAAAACTCAAATATCGAATTTATAGTATCAAATTTAACTCCTTCTGTAGACTAAAGATTGTTCTTTGCGATTTATTTGAGTTAAATTTACAAAGTGTTGAACTTTGGTTTTCTGAATTTTGTAGAAAAATAATTATTTATTCCATTATATTCCGGGGATTCACCCTATTGATTTGATTTTCTGTATTCTCCTTCCTTTCCTTTCAGAACTCAGGGACCATTAGAATTCCCCTAGACTTACTTAATTCGAGCCCCTGTAAATTATTCGGAAGGATTATAGGGGATCTCCAGGCGACGATAAATTCCGCCAAACTAGTTTACTACACTACCTAGAAGCCCAATGAACGCATAATGCGCCGATTATATGACTTTATTTACTAGCCCTTGGGCCTGTGATGCTAAACCCCCTGGGACTCAAAGAGTTAAGCGAGGTTCTACTGTACATGTTTTAATTTAATAACTTTCAACAAGTGTGAACAACTCCTTAAATCTTGCACTGAAAAAATGTCTACACCTTATATGTTGGCTTTCTCCTGCCGCCTCTACCACACTGCATAATATTGTCTAGCGTGTATTAGTATTACTACTATCTAATATTTAAAAAACAACGTTTGTCTGTTTGTTACCCACAGACGTTTGAACAGGATATGTGTGCATTGATGACGTGATGCTACCTGTCATATTTTCAAATAGGTGGCGATTAAAATTGTCTAAACAAATCTAAAAAAAAAAAAAAAAAACCGCACAGAATGAATTCATAAATTTTACCGGCTTTTAAACACATTTGCCGCGCAGTTTATATGCATGACTTTGTGAGTGGAGTCGAATTAACTCAAATGCTAATATTTTCTTTTCTTTTGTTCTAGCGAAACATTTACAGTGACATTTCATTAAAACCACGTTCGTACATGCTTCGGGACCCACCTCTCAAATTCACATTTGAGCAAATGTGTTTCTTTTTTCGTAGATTTTCCCGGAGTAGGGGCTGGCTAAACGGTTACAACGCTGGGCTTCGGTAGTGGGAGACCCGGGTTCGGCTGGTGGATTGTTTTCCCTAGGTGGCAATATATAATTTCACCTTCACAGTCGCGGTGACAGCACTAGACATGCGGTTCTAAATACTCAGGCTTAAATATCCTCCTCCCCCTCCTGCTCACACCCGTCGGTGAGGGAGAGAACAATAGTCAGTG
>CAJHNH020002160.1:0-85000 GCA_905116865.2 Candidula unifasciata
AAGACCCCATCCAGTGAAGGTGACTGCTGCCTTTTCTGGTGCTTCTTTTTCCCTCTTTTTCTTCCCTTTTTTCTTCTCTTTTTCTTCCCTTTTTTCTACCCTTTTTTCTACCCTTTTTTCTTCCCTTTCTTCCCTTTTTTCTTCCCTTTTTTTCTTCCCTTTTTTTCTTCCCTTTTTTTCTTCCCTTTTTTCTTCTCTTTTTTCTTCCCTTTTTTCTTCTCTTTCTTTCTTCCCTTTTTTCTTCTTTTATTTCCTTCCCTTTTTCTCTTCTCTTTTTTTCTTCCCTTTTTTCTGATCTTTTTTTCTTCCCTTTTTTTCTTCTCTTTTTTTTTTTCTGATTTGTCTCTGTCTGCCCTGCCTTCTTTCCTGCTTTGTATCGGTCTGCCCTGCCTTCTTTCCTGCTTTGTGTCTGTCTGCCCTGCCTTCTTTCCTGTTTTGTGTTTGTCTGTCCCTGTCCCTGTCCTCTCTTCTCTCTGTCCTGTCCTGTCCTGTCCTGTCCTGTTCTTTTCTTTTCTTTCTTTTCTTTCTTTTCTTTCTTTTCTTTCTTTTCTTTCTTTTCTTTCTTTTCTTTTCCTTCTTTTCTTTCTTTTCTTTCTTTCTTTTCTTTCTTTCTTTCTTTCTTTCTTTCTTTCTTTCTTTCTTTTTTTCTTCTTTCTTTCTTTCTTTCTTTCTTTCTTTCTTTCTTTCTTTCTTCCTTTCTTTCCTTTCCTTTCTTTCTTTCCTTTCTTTCTTTCCTTTCTTTCTTTCCTTTCTTTCTTTCCTTTCTTTCTTTCCTTTCTTTCTTTCCTTCTTTCTTTCCTTTCTTTCTTTCTTTCTTTCTTTCTTTCTTTCTTTCTTTCTTTCTTTCTTTCTTTTCTTTCTTTTCTTTCTTTCTTTTCTTTCTTTCTTTTCTTTCTTTCTTTCTTTCTTTTTTTCTTTCTTTCTTCTTTTCTTTCTTTCTTTCTTTCTTTCTTTCTTTCTCTTTTTCTTTCTCTTTCTCTCATTCTCTCTCTCTTTCTTTCTTTTTTTTTCTTTCTTTTTTTTTCTTTCTCTTTCTCTCATTCTCTCTCTCTTTCTTTCTTTTTTTTTCTTTCTCTTTCTCCTATTCTCTCTCTCTTTCTTTCTTTCTTTCTTTCTCTTTCTCTTTCTCTCTCTTTTTCTTTCTTTTTCTCTTTCTTTCTGTCTTTCTGTCTTTCTTTCTTCTTCTTCTTCTTCTTCTCTTCTTCTTTTTCTTCTTCTTCTTCTTCTTCTTCTTCTTCTTCTTCTTCTTCTTCTTCTTCTTCTTCTTCTTCTTCTTCTATTTCGTCTACTTTTTCTTCCCTATTCTCTTCTACTCTTGACCTTTCTCATTATTTTTCTTCTGTCGAATTCTTATATCGCTGTGAGCCTTTAAAGTTAAAGTCAGTTAAACTGTCAGTACCTAGTATAAAATGAATGCTTTTGTCAGACAGCATTTGTTAAACAGGCAACCTGCTGTATAGTTTCCCTATCCCATTTCATTTGCATTCAACAATTTCGCTCGTTCTTTGAAAAGCGTCGACAACGTTCAACCCTGCCGAAAACAGCTTCGATTGTAACTGCGGTCTGATTTTATTTACGACAATCTCTGTAGCTTCTATAGTTTGTTGCTTTAGTAGTTGTTGATTTTTTTCCCTTTATATTTTGTGACGGTGTCTAACATGTCTAACTCCTCTCTGTTGGTCCTATTTTTTTTTTTTTTTTGACGTATCCCCTCCAGCTCTCCCTCACAAACCCCCCCCCCCCCCCCCCCCCCCCTCAAAAAAAAAAAAATTACTTTGAACACACATTTTTTTCACTGTAAGACCTAGTCAGCGTGTATATAGAAAGGTTAGAATGACATAGAACCGCATTGCCCTCCTGAGAAAAATATAAACGAAATAACTAAATATATATGCAAGCAGAAGAAAATAACCATTGTTCATCTCCACTGTAGTTCTCCCTTGTCGATCTGCCGGGAGCTTCAAGTTGTCCAATGACCAACTGCTAAAACTGTATAGTCTAGAAGCCGCATATTAATGTGCATTTCTACGGGGAATATTTGGTAAGCATCGGTTTGTTTGCACACATCCCCACCATACAGAGAGAAAAAAAAGGTATGAGATCAAATATAATTTCCGATACATACATCCCATAATATTCCCAACTGCAACTCATACACCGAACTGGGGAAGTGGCTCTCAGGGGCAATATTCCATTAACTTGTGTTGATTTAGACTCGAGGATGTGTGTGGTGGGCAGTGTTGCCACTTTGGATGTTTTACATCCAGATTTAGATATTTTCCCTTGCATTGAGATGGCGTTTTTGACGTTTAGATGATAGATGTTTTTCTAGATGTTTTTCATTTGGAGTGAATTTATTAAATCTAACCTAAGAAACAGGATGAAATTAGACCTCTGAAAGGCTATCTTGACAAAAAAATTCGGCCTGATAAGAGTAGAAGAAGGCTGTTCCACTTATCAGCTCTCTGATTGGGTATTAAAAGAAGTTTGAACAGCTACAACACACCAGAGTCATTTTGGATCTGAAGCTTCAACTTCATCATCCAAGCTATGTTTATCCTGTGGATCTTGTGAGGCAGACTTCAGTAAAGATGAGGACATGATTTTATAGGGTACGTCATATCAATTGCTATGTAATTTGCGACTCTTTCCATTTAGATGTTTTTTCTAGATTTTTTTCCACGCAAATTTAGACGTTTTTATATATTTTTCGTATTCGTTTTGGGTGTTTTTTGTCAAAGAAAAGTGGCAACACTGGGTGGGTGGTGTACTTGCTTGGACATTTGCGGAATAGGGATGAAACTGACTCATTTTTGTGTCATGACACTCTGAGGTAGCAGGGAATGAATGAATGGACTGGTTAAATTGCAGGGCGACAATAGGTACAGAAAAATCAATGGATCACACCGGTGTTCTCATTGCTCTCAAGGAGGCAGGACGAGTAGTTGATTCAGAAGAAGATGGTGAACTGGCCACTTTGAGACGATACAAGAACTTCATGCCGAAAAAGAGGTATTGCCAGATAGGAACAGTTTACAGTAGCCAAAGAAGAATAGTAAAGCAACAGAAAACTGGCGTTGACAGTCAAGAAAGATACTGAAGATGGGATCCAAGCGCTTATGGACTTTTAAAATGTGCGATTAGGATGATCGGAAATACTAGCTAGAGTAGGGGTTAGATGGTAGCTTATTGTGGTAGAGAGAGAGAGAGAGAGAGAGAGAGAGAGAGAGAGAGAGAGAGAGAGAGAGAGAGAGAGAGAGAGAGAGAGAGGTTAAAGGACTGCTTCTGAATGTATAATTTTTTCTTGTTTTCTCTGTATTATTTCTTCTTGTTGTTTTTTTCTATACTTTTCTTCAAATTTTCTTGTTTGTTTCCTTCTCATCGTCAATAATTATTGTAATCACCATCATTATGACCATCATTATCATCATCATCATTCTCATCATTATCATCACCATTAGTATCAAAATCGTCAACATCAACATTGTTATAATCAAGATCATTATCAACATTATCATCACGCCTATTACCATCAGCATTTCTGTCATTATCATATGTTTCTTCTTTGCCCTTTTCTCCTTTATATTATTAGGTTGTTGACGAACACGAGAGGCCTCTGCGGTGAAGTGGTCAAGCAGTTTGACTCTCGCTCCGAGAGTCGAGGTCTGGGTTCACCGATATGTCGTTCAGCTCACGGATTTAATTACTATGGAGACTATTAGGATTGTCGCTGGAGCCATGGGTTCGTGCTTTGTGTGACTCTATCGACAGGTGGACGTTCACAACACTGAGAGGGAGAGAGAGAGAAAGAGAAAGAGAGAAAGAGAGAGAGAGAGAGAGAGAGAGAGAGAGAGAGAGAGAGAGAGAGAGAGAGAGAGAGAGATAGTCATACAGATAAAATCCGAGGGAATAACTTCGATTTTCAACAGTTTGACTTTAACTTTAAAAACTAATGTAGACTGCCTGTTCTACAATGAGGAGTGTAGATTTCAAGAACATTTGAACAGGCTACTTCTGGGTACAGAGATCGGGCGTACGTGTGCATTGTTGTGCACGTAAATAATCCCGTGCCTTAGGGAAAAATTTAAAGTTACAAAATCTACATAATGAATTTCAGGATCCTCGCCGGTGCTACAGAGCCTGTGCTCTGTGCTGAGCTTCTTCGGACTCAGAAGTGAGTTAGAAGAAGAACGGAGCACCTGTGGGTTACTACCCTTGTGCCATGATGTTGATCCGTTGTTCGAACCTCAAGCTTCAGCTATGGCGTAGAAAATGCTCCTGTAGGTTTACATCTTTACCCCGACCCGGCTGGTGATAAAAGCAGTTAAATTGACAGTCACATTACGCCTGTAAGGGCGCGTCCTAAATGAAGAACACTGATACTTGGGTATGTGTGTGTGTGTGTGTGTGTGTGTGTGTGTGTGTGTGTGTGTGTGCGTGGGTGCGTGCATGCATGTTTTCAGTTCAGTACAGCCCACCTGGCGATTGCGCCAAAAATAAAGCAACATCGAGTACGCCCATTAAATGCCACATCAATGTTGATCATCGCATCGATAGCCAACAGTTTAGAAGCTGCCATAAGACTTTTGTGGGTTCAACAATGGCCATACAGCAGCAATACTACACGTTCTGTGCAAGCTGGCCGAATTTTTGTTAGCTGTTTATCTTTCACCCCTGCATTTTTTGTTCTTGTTGCCTGTTTGAGTTTTTATAGCCACATTTTACGTTCTTTAGTTTGCCATTTGTTACTGAGCGGTCAACTCTCGCTTTCACTGTCGAAACCAACGTGAGACGTTGAGTTGAGTTGAGTTGAGTTGAGTTGAGTTGAGTCAAGAATTGACATCACTGCACTAGGGGCATTCCTAGGCATGCTTCGTCCTCATCTTCAGCAGCCAGCGCAAATTTTCAGTACTGATGGTACCGGTCACAATCTTGTTAATTGTCAGTCTTGCTTTTCCTCTGAGTGTAGTCAGCCGGCAAGACCCCTTGGTTACACCCAGGTGCCTCATTTTCTCCAGGTCATAATAATCTTCTTTCTCTACTGATTCCGTTGCTGAGACGTTCTGTTGGCCTAATATATCTTTACAAAAAAAGTCTCTGGAAACTTTTCTTGGGATACATTTAAATTGATCTGCAATTTAGCTGAACTTTTCTTCGTCCTCTACGGAATCTGTGAATTTGTCGTCTACTGGCAATGTCGCCTAGAGGGGTCAGGAAACATGGGAATAAAACGACTAGATCAGTGGTCTCTGAACTTTTTTCAGATGTCACCCCTCCCCTAGAGTATATGACAAGGCCCTCCTCTCACACGCCCCTCTCTGTCTTGAGAAAATAAGAAGACCCCCTCCTTCCCACCGCCCCCCCCCCCCCCACCACCCATACAACACTTGATTTTTTTTAAAAAGCTAAAAATTCCCTAGTGCTGTTAACAAGAACTTTGAGGAAAACACACATATTATTTATAGTGTAAAATTAAAAAAAAAATAATTTAGGAAAAATCAAAAATACAGTCACCAGCCACTGGCACTTAAGTGTATAAATATCAGTGCGATGGTTGACATCGTGATGTCTTGATGGTTTTTGATATTTTTTAGGTCTGCTGTTGGACAAGATCACTCTCCGGATAAATTTATCAACGCTGTTTTGTTTTCATGACTGTTAAAGCTGAAAGTCCTCTTTATTACAACTACAAATTTATTCAATTGTTAAAAATGTTTAAGGTCCCTCTTGAAACTTTCTCACGCCCCCTAGGGGATTAACCCCCTACCCTCTCCCTCCCTCCCTCCCCCAAGTTGGATACCACTGGGGTAGACTCCCGCCAACTAGCTCATGGATTTAGGGTTCAAATTTGCATCCAGGCATGGTTAGGACCTCATCAGCCATCTAGTGTTATTTGATTGATGAAACGGTAACATTGCAACGACTATCCTGGGCTCTAGTCACATGCAGCCAGTGTCCCTGAAATGAATGTTACAAACTGCTGATCAGATACAAAATGTTTATTAGTTCCAACAACCGTTTCCTCTGTTTAGGGTGACCAAATTGGCCACATAAAAGACGTTAATGATTTTAACATTACCTTCACAGGATAACCCAAACCAGTACTTTTAACCGTAAGCACTTCACAAGCTAGCGGTCGTACAATTGAATAGAAAGACTTGTCTTGCAGCAGACGCCAACTCAGTCATTTGTATGGAAATGGATAGCCAGGTTTTACTGCACGGTCGGCTGTCTGATCTAACACTGACGTTGACTCACTTGTCCTTCTTCAAGCGCCATACGACCCAGCTTTCTCGACCTAACAAACAAGACTGATTCTTCTCGACCATTCCAAGTTTAAAAAATCGGGTTCCCTCCACAGTTCTAAAACGTTCCACATATGATTTATGCTTTTTCTCATCTGGCACACTTTCAGCAAATTTGCACACATGACTTGAGCTATTCATTACTTAAACCTGTTCCTCCTTACATTATATTTATGAATCAATACTATTCAACCAAACTCAGGCACATATTTTATGCTTTATAGTTTACCTAATGTACAACTGAGAACATAAATTAACAATGACATAATGACTCATTAACAATTAACATTTTCCCGAAATTACCGTTAAAAAAGTGTATTAGGTTTACTATTTTAAAAATTCAAATATATGTGACATATAGTCGAATACGACTGGAGACATAATTTGTAGCTAACTTGAGCTTCCACGCGGATGTAGCCTAGGATGGTATCATAGTGGCCTGGAGAGACCGGTGATGGAGGGTACAGTTTTTTGTAAAATAAGACAGAGGCAGACAGGACACTGAAGATGTATGGCTATGAAAGCACATAGGGCCTAAGAATTGGCTAGAGAAATAGAGAATTTAAGGAGTGCAATAGAGCGCAGTTAAGAATCGGCGGGTTGGCTTACTACTTGGTACCATCTGCTGCTCTATTATTAATAGTGTGAGCTGTCATTTCCCTCTCTATGGAATGCCCGTTAACATTATCACCATTCGTGAACTATATCATACCGCCTCACCACAACGTACTGAATAATCGAATGGCATACAGAGAAACCAAGCTCAAGAAAGTGTTCAGAGACTCCCAGAGAAGCATTCCACGCAAGATAGCACTCCAACATTAGGCTCTTGAGCCAGAAGTTCCCATTTGGACATTTCCCGTCTCTCGCCATCTTTAAACCTGATGCTGAAAAAAGCTTTCTGCGCGAGCATTACGAAAATTAAGTATCATTGTATGTGAAACACTTACTTCAGGTCAAGTGGGTTTGTACTGCCCGCATCGATATTTATGCTGCAACTGTGCCTGTTGCGTATGTATTTTATACACATCTTTTTTTAAAAAGGATTTGAAAAGTCTACCCACTGCCAAAATTCTGTCTGTCTATCTGTCTGGTCTTTCTGGTCTGTTTGGTCTGTCTGGTCTGTCTAGTCTGTCTGGTCTGTCTGGTCTGCCTGGTCTGCCTGGTCTGCCTGGTCTGTCTGTCTGTCTGTCTGTCTGTCTGTCTGTCTGTCTGTCTGTCTGTCTGTCTGTCTGTCTGTCTGTCTGTCTGTCTGTCTGTCTGTCTGTCTATTTCCCTTTCTTTTTTTTCGTTATGCCCCATCAGAGCATTTGCTCAAAATTAGTTGGCACAAAGACGTTCTCTTACTCTAGTGCCAAACTCGGCTGTCATCGTATGTAGCTCTACCTGTGTCTTGCCATTTCTTTTACACTTCTGTCTCTCATTTTGTTCTCCGTGTGTGTTGGTCTGCTTTTAGCAATAGACCGAGCAGACTTAACAACATCACCATGGCGTAACGCTACCGTTTTTGCACACAACACAAATTAGGTTTTCAAGCCGGTGTTGATACATGTGCAGTCACCATAGATGTTTATGATGCATACAAAAAAGTCCCTTTCCACGTACTTATATGTCAGATCTTTGAACTCAACATCTGCTGCAGTCTTCCGGATGAGGGTGATGCTTTGATGTGGTAAGATGAACTCAGATCTCCGATATCCACATTATAGGTAGTTATTTGAGGGGGGGGGGGGAATACACGAGTGAAAATAGGGAAATCGTAGATGAGTCATGCTGAGGAAGACCTCCAACAGGTTTGCCGCCTTACTCGTGGTAATTTCGGAAATAAATGGATACCCGTGCCTGCTGCTCCAAATATGACTATTACAGTTCATATTACACTTGATAGAAGTTTCAGAGAGCAGATTATTGGTATAGCAGACACGTTAATCACACCGCTGATTGATGTAAACACAGATAAAGGTGACGCTGTAGTTTACACAAACGTATCAGTAATTTGGGGCAAGTGAAGTGCTTGGTCATTCACTCTGAAACTGTGACTGAAACAAGGGCTTTGGCTGGGCACTGAAGAGTTCACACACGCGTCCATGCTTAGTGACTCAATAAAAATACCTAAAAATTCTAGGCTGTGTTCATCAGGTAAGAATGGATTGCAACACTAAGCACTTTACGAATGGCTAGCATAACCTTTACTTTGTGCTAGGGCATAAGGGTGTTCGAGCCAACGAGTGTGCAGATTATCTTGCTGACACTGTGGCTGCTATGACTGGTCAGGTAATAGATAGAGGCAGTGTCATGGATGCCATGCGCAGCCCTTTCCGCGAAGATGAATGCTGCAAATGGCATGACTCTAAACCTCTGACTGTCCTGATGGACATGAGGATGATATGTGGTGCTGCAATACATTTTTCCAAGGGGGCTAACCCTTTGACTAATCAACAAAGAACCAGCATCATTAGTCGTTCAACACTTGTGGACCTTTAGAGAAGGAAGAGATCGAAACGTCCATGAATCTGTCCGTTTCATTCAGCTTCATGTTTTTAAAAAGGCATCGGGTGCTATTCTTGGTTTGTTCTACGTAGATGCTGAATTGGTGAAAACTTTTTTGCAAGCTGCGGTGATGTGGTTTTATAGACCAATGATGAGAATACTCTCGACAGATAAAAAGAGTAATGAAGATGTCTTGAAAGAAACTAACACACGAAGAGAACTGATTGCTCACATCAGAAAGAGACAATCTACATTCTTTGGTCATGTGATGAGAAGTAGGAAACTGGAGTACATCGTGGCAGTAGGAAAGTTGGAGGGGAGGAGATGCAGAAGGAGACCTTCGTGGGAACAGATGCTGGAAGGTTTTACATCATGGCATGGAAGATAATCTGTGCCAGAGTTGATTGAAAGTACACGAGACAGACGGTGTGGAAAGACATGACAACCAACGCCACAAGGTATGGACTTTAAGAAGAAGAAGAAGAAGATACTGGCCTTTACCACCTTGACTATTCCATATATCCAACGCTTGCATGAACGACCTTTAGCTCTGCTTTAAGTGGCACATTGTTTGATAGTATCCATGACACATATCCTGACTATTTGATCTGTTTTCATAAGTCCGACATGCAATGTTAGATTCCACTAAACATGATTTGGCACCTAACCGTACTGGGCTGGTTATGAGAATGTTATGAGGGGTATGGGGGCACTGGGAGTTCCCCGTGGCGAAGAGGTCAAGCCCTTTGTCTTGCGCTCTGAAAGTTGTGGGTTCGCTTTACGGCGGAGCCGTTCAATTCACAAGGGTAATTATTTACAGACACCCATGGGGATCGTCATCGGAGCTACGAAGGTCGTGTTCTGTGCGAAGCTCTCGGCAGGCAGCTAGCCGTTCTGCGGGAGAGAGTGCGCCTTATGACTGTGACAATACGCTCGGTGACTCCAGAATGTCTTTCCTCAACCTACTTTTATTTGTATGTATTTTGAAGCATACAGACAAATAGGGATTTGGATACATCCTTAATCTAAATAAGACTGACCAAGCAGACTTACTGACTGGAGATTTGCACACCATCTGTTGGTATCAGATATTTTATCTCCTAGCCAGACTTTTAGGAGCAGCTAACTCCGGCTAATTGTGTTTAATTCCCCCTGAGGTTACCTAACTCGACGGCAGGTCCGACGGTCACTATTGACATGGTGAGCAGAAAGTGTTAACAGAAGAATTGACACCGTCTGATTTTATTGTGATGGCAGGTGAAGTAGGCCGGAGGTGTGACTTGTCTTATTTGCTCTGGTCAGATGAATTGACCAGGAGATCCTAGCGTGGGAATTTAAACAAGTGTTGTACAGCCCTGACTGACAGCGAATAAACTTACCCACAGGGGAGGAGCTGTGATATCCTTGAATGAGAATGATTTTAGGCGTAATGTAGGAGGAGCTTGATAAAAGTTATAAAGGGCTGAACTCTAGGTCTGGTAAATGAGATCCTGTCCAGCACATGCCATCTGTTGGGCTTAACCTAAGCTTGAGACAGAACTTTTGGCATCGTGGTTTCATTTTTCCAGGTAAGATCGAAATTAGGTTCAAATCTATATTTTGTGATAGAAATCTAACTGTTTTTGCTCAAGTGTGTCTTCATTACTTTGTAGTACTCCTAGGCGGACATTTCTTCATTCTCGTAGGGCACTGTCACATTGCTTTATTTCCTATTTGATAGTGTCATGAATGTTTTTCGTGTACATGTGTTTCAATGTTGTAAAACCTAAATGTTGTTGTTGCCATTGAAATTTAATGAACTATCATGTTTTTGAAATCACAAGCGTGAAGATAACTTTGGCAATCTTTTCACGTGTGGTTAATGTGAATCTGTATTACATACAGCTAACACACTGAAATGTGTTTAACTCTCGGGAGGCTAATGCGGAGATTGATCCCGGAGAGTAAATCCACGAGATTTGTTATTTGATTCGCCCCAGAACTATTGTTAGCATTTTGGGCGCGTCGATTGTTCCAAGCATAGATTCCAGAACTGGTTCTGTCTGACTGATTGTCATTTGAGTCTGTACGAGAGATGGCACCTGACGTAGAAGACTTGACTATCATTACAGGACGTGTAGAGGAAGGCAGAAGATGTAACAGTTGGAATGTGAGACATAAGCCCTTCCAAATTGGACAGGAGTGAATGTGAGCATGAGGGAGAGATAAAATGTTTTATTTAAATAAACATGCTTGATGTTAGTATAATATACATGCTTAGTGTACATCTAGAGCAGATACTACAAATATGCGCTTGTTTCTTCATTCTCCAGTTCCCACATTGGGCAGGGACTAGTAGGCATCCATTATTTGTCGACCGTCGAGTGTAACGACCTGCAGAAAGCAGTGAGGACGACAAACTGGAAAAGATAGGCAGGGTCTCAAGCCGAGAACTGTCCAAAGGTTGTTACTTTCCAATACCTTTATGATTTCATCACCCACATCATTCCAACTCTACTAGCCTAAACAAGTTCATTTTACTTTCGATTTATTCAAATAAATCATGGTTGAAGTTGTTAAAACATAGTTGATTAAATTGTGTACTTAGGTTCAAGTGTCTTTGTGCATATTAGTTTACTTCAGCTAACAAATATTTAAATCACTTGATGGGGGCTTTTAAGTAATGCCAGGAGAGGAGAATAGTCGCAGGGGTTAACTGTGTATCGAGATAATATCACAGTGGGTGTATCCTGATATCTATCTATCCCTTCTCCTACTCCTGTGGATACAAGTACAGCAACTTTCATTTCATGGAACGAGCCACTCGCTGTTTTCTTGGCTATCCAGGACTGTCTAGGATCAACATAGCTTAGATAATAGTCCAGTTTCTCACGTGGGTGGGCATTGTTAAGGTTCAAACCCACACCCTCACTATATCAGTGTATTTACCCACGTGGGCGCGCGACAATGATAAAAAGAAACTCCACCGGGCAGCATGTACAACAGGAGTCTACCAATCATCAGTAGAAGTGATCCCTCGTTCATGAACTCAGGGTTGATCTGCTCCTGCAGCACATATTACCGGATGTTTTAGGACAGGGACAAGACGAAATTGGTGGCTGTGCAAAAGGTACTGTGAGATTCGAAGCTTTTTTACATAGTCGCTGCGGTAGAATAAATAGAGCAGTCAATAAACTTGGACAACCAAGTGGCAAGCTTACGGTTGGTTTATCGGACACATGTTGAACTTTGTTGGCAAATGGCAGAGAGACACCGGCAAACAATTCGGACACGATGGACTTTAAGGTATAAGACTTTTTTTTTCAATAGATACCCAGACCAGCTCACCGAGGCCCGTCCCCCACGACGTTCCGTTGTGTCCAAAGCCAGCTCAAGGCCCTTTCAGCAGCCTCGCCCAGTTGTTTAAGTGATCGTTTGCGCACATTTCCTTGCAAGCCCAGCTGTTTATGAAATACAACCCGTGGCAATGAAGTCAATCTTCTCACCTTTACCTTTACTCTAATGTCATAAGCGTCGACGGTTTAGCGAACAGGGGACATTACCGATGTAAAATTGCTTCGTCAAACCACAAACAACCAGTCAAATGCTTGAATTAATATGCGGTCTTTGAAAAAACTATGCAGCTAACTAATCCACACTTCACACGCATTTTTAATACCTTTTAATTTCTAATTACTTGTCTAGTTAAATCAGCATTCATTATTGTTGGTTATCCATCAGATTGGTTTATTCTAATTTTAATGTGTTGATTACCTTTTTGAGGTCTGCATCTGTAGCTTGGGCGCTGCAAACTCACTTCGCTATTCCGACGTGCATGCTTCAATTCCATGTGCAATTGTTTTGGCAGCAGACATTTCCTTTATCGATTTTGACGAGGGATTCAACAACCGACACTTTAGTAAGCAATGGTAAACTAATAAACAGAAAATTGCCTCGTAGAACTAATCATAGCCAACAAATATTCAGGCTGTTTCTGAAACGCACTGTACAACATACTCGGTTATATAATTTTATACGACCACATCACGCTGGCTTCGAGAGCCGTCCCATAGTATGAGGGGGGAAAGGGGGGGGGGGGGGTAGGGTTAGGTGTTGTAGTAATCGATATTCATTTAACATCAGCCCTAACGGATCGATTGTTCAAACCTAACCCTAACCCCCCCCCCCCTTCCGCCCCATAATATGGTACTGTCCAGGGAGACCCCTAGCAATACCTAGGGATTCCTTAACAAATCTCGTAGCCGACGTGATGGGGTCGTATAAAAGAAAAGTACTGGATACTCTACTAACTTATTTATTTATTTATTATTATTACTATTACTACAGTTATTAACCGCTTTATATATTACATGTTTCTCGGGTTGAGTCTAATCCGGGTTCAACCCTAGACATGGCATATGTTATTCTCGACCATAACAACTCTAGAGACGAGTTAGTCATTTAAAGTGAACGACTTTTTTTCACCAATCAGGCGTACTGAGCAAACAGTGCTCTAGTCAATTTCAAAAGTCGTACCCTCAAACTTTTACAAAAAATCCTGTACCGCTCAACACGAATGTTTGCATGTGCTTATGTTTAAAAGAGGCGAATTTCTTTGCTCCTTGTCCAACAAATAATGTGTGTACCTCTAAATAAGAATATACAGTAATCGACAGAAATCATATATTGTAAACCACACACATGGAGTTGTTTTTTAAATCATTTTACATATGCAACATGCCTGGTAATTATTTAGATCTAATTTACGCGTGGCTAATGCGGAAGAGTGACCACCTGAAAGTGAAACGCAGTTTTCGCAACGACGTGTACAGTTTGATGTTCAGTTGAGTTGAGTCAATAACTGACATCACAGCATTCGGGGCCTTCCCATACATGCTCCGTCCTCATCTTCAGCAGCCAGCCTAGAGTTCCAATACTCATGGTACCGGTCACATTCTGCTTATATGTCCGTCTTACATTTTCGCTGAGTGTAGTGAGCCGACCAGAGCCTCTGGTTACACCCAGATGCCTCATTCTTTCCAGGCCATGATAATCTTGTTTCTCTACTGATTCTGTTGCTTATTGCCAAAGGGTCATGACCACATCTGCTTTCGCATGTATCAATTCACCACCCAATGGTGCAGATCCAGCCAATCTGTCTACCTGTTCATTATCCACCCCGACGTAATCGCCTAGAGAAAAGATCCAAAGTATGCTCACTACCCGTGACCTTTCCAGTGACGCTTGCCACTCTGCTGGAAGCATCAATGTCTTCACCTTTCTCGGCGTGCTTTTAGAGTCTGTTACAATTACGAGTTTTGTATGCATGTTGTTTTCTAGCAAGTTTGATGTGTTGGAAGATTCGAGCTCCTCTATTTCAATTTAATGCTTTGAACTGGTGTCCACCTTGTTTCATACACCTCGGAAAAAAAAAGAATTCTTTGTTTACATTATAATTATTTTCGTACAACGATTTGGTTATTAATAGACTGCGTGCCAAATGTTGGTTTACACAGAATAGTTACCGAGTTAAGGAATTTAAATGCTGTGCCCGACTTTTGAAAAAACCTACACCACAGAGATCTGCAATTTCACCAGCACTCTTCAAATATTTATACAAGCAAAGCTGCAGAACTTGAAGCATCTGGTGTGAAGACGACACTGACATTAGCAGATGGTTCTCTAGGGAACTCTGTCCCTTCTGCTAACGATAGGGACATTGCGCTTGTGGCAATAGAACGAGTTCTGTAATGTCAGTTATCTACTCAGTTCATAAAGGCAGCGTGGTCTTAAGGCATTTTGTCCACCTCGAGTGCTAGAGGTTCCGTATTCAAGCCCCAGTAAAGGCTGAGATTTTTTTCACGTGGACTTCAAGTAATTTCTATTGGTCTCTGAGTAGTAAGACCAGACTCCCGTGTGTATTGTTGCGCGAGTAAAAAAAAAAAAAAAAAAAAAAAAAAAAACCTTGGCAGTTGGAAGTCGAAAAGAGTAGCCTAACGGCGCTGCCCATGCAAAATTGGAGTTAAAAATCTACTCAAAGTATTTCAGGATCCTCGCCGGTGCTACAGAGTTCATGCACGCGCTGAGATTCTTCGGACTCAGGCTTGAGTTAGAAGAAGAACGGAGCACTTATGGGTTACACACGCGTACGATGATGTTGGTCCGTTGTGCAGGTAAGAATTGTTTCCCTAGACAGAAACATATCCCCAGCCTTACCGAGGATTCGAACCCGGGTCTGCCGCATGGGAGCCCAGCGTCCTAACATTTCGGCCAGCTGTTCCTCTGTTGCACATTTCAGATTTGATTGTTGTTGTTACAGCATTACACTGCCATCATATTTGCTCCACTGAGTCTGCCAGAGTTAGAGCTGTGCAAAAGGTACTGTGAGATTCAAAGATTTTTTTACATAGTCGCTGCGGTAGAATAAATAGAGCAGTCAATATACTTGGACGACCAAGTGGCAAGCTTACGGTTGGTTTATCGGACACATGTTGAACTTTGTTCAAATCAGTAGAAAAGCGTAAAAAAAAAAAAAAAAACATCCAAGAGCGCCAAAGCTGCAAGAAACATTCCACATGGCGTATCCAGAACGGCTCAAGTGTCAAACAATCAGGAACACCTGAAGTTTTATTGCGTTTGTATTTTGAAATGGGTTTCCGCTGGTTCCCATTAATGATGCCTCGTCATTTTTCAGAGCTTCCTTCATTTCGTTCGAAACAACGTACTGGCGCTGAGATGCTATTGAAAGATTTTCAGAATGCCATGAACAAAACAAGAGAGAAAAACATACTGACATGTTAAAAGATAAAACATCAAGGAAGACTGGCTAATAATCAACATCTTGGCTCGGTTGCTGAAATATTTTTTTAATACCAATCGCCATGGTGGACTGACATATTTTTTTTTTTTCTAAACTGAGCAGAAGGCATGGTACCAGGAAGGAGGAGGGATCAGGGGCCGATCATAAAAAGATAGGCGTAGGATATAAGTGACTCCTTGAGTAGGAGAGGGCACGAGGCGGGAGAGCTGGCGAGAGATCGGGTTTCTTGCAGGCAGACAGTGATGAGAGCGACGTTCTGCAAGGGACCTGTTACGTGATGATAACTTACAATTGCGATGTCTGATTAAGAAAATAAAAGACTCAGTGACCATAATGTGTGGGGAGTTAAATTATAAATTACTCAGTGACCACAATGTGTGGACAGTTAAATTATAAAAGACTCAGTGACCACGATGTGTGGAGAGTAAAGTTATAAAAGACTCAGTGATCACGATGTCTGGAGAGTTAAATTATTAAAGACTTAGTGACCACAATGTGTGGAGAGAATCTACAGATTAACTATTTCAGTCCCACTCGGTTTCACTTGTAATTATTATGACGTAACAGTATGTTGTCGGCGTCTGTGGCTTAGCCGTCGCAAACGAACGCGCTCAGTTATGCCTGGGGCCGGGTTCGATACCAGCTGCCGATGATATGTCTTGCGTTGGTTTCGACAGTGGTACCGAGAGCAAAGGCAAACAACTGAACGTGAAATTTGCCTAGAAAAACCACAACAGCTGGGTTTGGTTCTGCAAAGTTAATTAAAGGATACACAACAACATTTTTGTTTTTAAATTGGATGTTACTTCACACAAATATTTGCTTAGGGTTTGCACAGTTCTGTCTTAGGTAAATGTTAGTTTCCAGCTAACACGTGTTATATAGATTGCAACTGTTTAGTATATAGAGCTTCAACTGCAAACTGGAAAAAAGCTACAAAAAATACATTATTACGGAAAAGAGACGCTATTTAAGGGGGAGTTCACACATATAGTTCTGACATATTCTTTTCCATACCATGATGTCAAACTATCCAACATCTTCTCTCTCTCAATCTTGCTAAGCCTCTTGTATACCCTTTAGCTTTTCCGACAACATGGTGTACTCTAGTTATCTCCTACTCCTAACATGACAATAGTGGTTTGAGGTTTGAGGTTTGAGGTTTGAGGTTTGAACAACAGATCAACATCATGGCACACGGGTTGTAACCCATAAGTGCTCCGTTCTTCTTCTAACTCAAGTTAGCTAGTGTGTCTGTTATATAATGTCTGCGTGTGTGTGTGTCTGTATGTGTGTGTGTGTGTGTGTGGCTTCGTGTGTATCTGTGTGTGTATGTCCTTTTAATAATATGTGCGTGTGTCTCAGTGTGCGTCTGTGCGTGTGTGACTGTGTGGGTGTTCGTGCGTCTTGAGTGAGTGTGTATGTGTGTGCCATTATGTGTCTGTACATGTGTCTGTGTGTGTGGCTGCGTGTGTATTTGTGTCTGTCTGTGGCTGTTTGTGTCTGTGTATGTGGCTTTGTGTGTATAGGTGTGTGTTTCTATGGTTGTGTCTATTATATAAAGTCAGCGTGTGCGTGTGTCTCTGTTTGTGTCGGTGTGTGTGTCTGTGTGTATGTCTGTGTGCCTATGTGTGTCTGCGTGTGTTAGTCTGCGTGTCTATGTATGTGTATGTGAATGAGTGAATGTTTCGTATGTCCCTGAGTGTGTGTGTGTGTGTGTGTGTGCCTGTGGCTACGTGTGTGTGTGTATGTGGATTTATATCTGTGTTCGTCGGGGTGTATGTTTTTAGGTCTATTTTTGTGCGGCTACGTGTGTGTATGTGTGTGTTTGTGAGTGTATGTGTGTCTCTATAGCTGTGTGTGTCTGTATGTGTCTGAGTTGTATGCGAATGTGTCTTAGAGTATGTGTTTGTGAGAGTGTGTCTGTGTGTCTGTGTGGGTGACTCTAAGAGTGTGTCTGTATGTATGTATGTGTGCGTCTATGTATGCGTGTGTATGTATGTGTGTATTACTGTATGGATGTATGGATGTATGTGTGTATGTGTGTGTGTGTGTGCGGGTATGTAGGCATGTACGTATGTGTGTGTGCATGTATGTGTGTATTTGGTGCCTATATGTGTTTGTAAGTGAGTGAATGGGTTTGCGTGTGTATGTAGGTGTGTGTGTTTGCGCGCGAGCGTGAGTTTACTTTATTACCACTTATGTTTTGTTTTTGACGATTTTCACAATATGCATATTACTACATGAACATAACATGCATTATCGATAAAATACAACTTCTGTGTGAAAGATGGGAGTTTGGAAGGACAGAATGTAAAACTGGCCTGCGTGCCTAATTTGGGACCCTTTGAAAATAAAGTTGATTCATTCGTTCGTTGGGTGGGTGGGTGGGTTGGTGGGTGGGTGGGTCTGTCGGTCTGTCTGTCTGTCTATTGCTACCTTTGCAGATACTATTAAAACAGTTTTGTAAATATTTCCGTACAAAATAGTGATAACTGATTATCGCATGTTAAACACAGCACAGTTGTATTTTGAACGATGCGATTGTTCCCGTATGAATCATGAAACCAATACTGTTGCTTTTTTAAAACTAGAACCATTTCTATTGTAATCTGTAATATACTTCTAAAGTCAAGGTAATCTGTAATATATTTCTAAAGTCAAGGTAATCTGCAATATACTTCTAAAGTCAAGGTAATCTGCAATATACTTCTAAAGTCAAGGTAATCTGTAATATATTTCTAAAATCAAGGTAATCTGTAATATATTTCTAAAGTTAAGGTAATCTGCAATATATTTCTAAAGTCAAGGTAATCTGTAATATACTTCTAAAGTCAAGGTAATCTGTAATATATATCCAAAGTCAAGGTAATCTGTAATATATTTCTAAATTCAAGGTAATCTGCAATATATTTCTAAAGTCAAGGTAATCTGCAATATACTTCTAAAGTCAAGGTAATCTGTAATATACTTCTAAAGTCAAGGTAATCTGCAATATATTTCTAAAGTCAAGGTAATCTGCAATATATTTCTAAAGTCAAGGTAATCTGCAATATACTTCTAAAGTCAAGGCAATCTGTAATATACTTCTAAAGTCAAGGTAATCTGCAATATATTTCTAAAGTCAAGGTAATCTGCAATATAGTTCTAAAGTCAAGGTAATCTGTAATATACTTCTAAAGTCAAGGTAAGTATAATACATCTTTTACAATAATTCAAGAAAAACAACAACACATTCCAGCACAAGAAATCACTCTTTTTGCAACAAAACAGAATATGCATAATCTATTGAAAACAAATATTTTCTCGAAAAGGTAAATCACTGCAGTTGACTATGAACATACCTCGTAATAATTTAAGAATGCTAACACCATATTCCAAGTCAAATAATCACCGTTATTAGAAAGAAAATGCATAATCCATTGGAATAAATACAGGTTACTATCAGTAAATATAACCACTGATGACCATCCTCATAAAAGGTTTTCCCCGATCACGCCAGACTACAATGACCTCTCCAGTCTGGACGCCAACTTCTCCCCATTGAAAAAAAAAAAAAAACGAAGTCCTCTTTCTTTCCTCAGCAGACCTTCTGCCCACCTCCTCGCCTTACTTAGACAAAACAAGCACGCGCCAAATCTTAAAGAGTGATCAATAGACTCCAACTTTTCTGGCACAGCAAAAAGCAATAACAGAGAGCATTTTTTTTTTTATTCTTTAAATATCGTTTCGGCCATATTACCAAGTCGTCCTGCCCACTTTAGGGCTATCACGTATGTATTCATTGCCGGTTTCTGGGCTTCTGCGATTCAGTAACATCGTTACTATAGCCCGAAACAGCACTGGTTTCTCCGGCCGGTCTCGATGTGAAACGTGCCAGTTAGTGAAGAATATGCCCGACTATGGTTACCTATTTTGAATGCGGCAAAAGGAACTACTAGCACGATCTTAATGTAAGAGCATATCTTGCAAGAGAGAGCAGGTCTGGCTTTTTTTAGTTTTGGAATGTTGGGTCGATTCTGGACCCAGTCACTTTTTGCATGTGTCATGCCAAAAAAAAAAAAAAAAAGAGTTTCGGTTAGCCATCAACCCTGTGTGGTTTATGAGGGGGGCGGGGGCTGTAAGACGTGAGGAAGGACCCACTGTACCTAACAAGTGTGTCGTAAAAACGCGACTAGTTGAAGGGTGTTTTCTTTGATGTCTGAGTGCATCTGCCTGAGAGGCAAGGAACAAGCAGTCTGCAAACAAATCAGCTAGATATGTCAAACGGATATGCGCTCAAAACACAGATTCTGGAATGAGACCAAGGTCTAGAACTTGACGAACCAGCAATATTTTCCGCGTAGGTTTACAAAAGGTTTTTTTTTTTTTTAAATTATTATTATTATTCTGCACAACTGTCTGAATTGTCTGACTTTCATGTTGTTGTCGAAATTAGCCCAGAATGGTCTGCAACTAAGTCGCCAATGTAATATTTCAACTCACGAAAAACAACATTTGTTTATACACCCGGCCCACGATATTTAGATAGTGAAAAATTGAGAAATTTGTTCATAATCTTGCTCCTTGAAATTCAAAGAATGCCCCTGTATTATTTAAGTTGAAAAGGTCCAAAATTTCTACTTTAGTGATTAAGAAATAAGTTACTCCAGAAGCATTATCAGTCGTTGTGGTAGCGTTCAATACTGCCTTCCAAGATGGATGTTCTTGGACGTAACACCTCAGAATGAGAATAAACCAGATGCATTATCAGTCTTTGTGGTTATTACTTCCCCTCCCAGATTGCTGTCCTTAGATGTAACACCTCAGAAATAAGAATAAACCAGAAGCCAATCTTAGAAGCCGGGTCTAAACATATATTACTGCACCCGTACTGTTTTAAAGTCACACAAAGTCCACTGTGTGGGCTTTTATTCTTTTTTAGCAAATGTTACAACTTGCTGACATTCTTGGAAGGTGCTGGAACAATAACTAAACAATAAAATATTGTTTCGTTCTCAGTCTAAACGTCTTGAAGCATAGCAGCCCCGTAGATTAACCCAGACATAGAATGCATAACAAATGGAAGTAATCCCCTCATGGGATGCAATTTTTTTGTTATTTTGAAGCCCCACCTTGGCGTTTGTCGGGGGCACTGAAAAAAAGCCCTGCTATAAATATGGCCTAGCCATAGATGTGGCCTATCGAAAGGGGTTTCTGGGACCTCTCCACGGGTGATCCTCATCCGCATGGTGCTACTTTGTGTCATCGGGTGTTTATCGCTTGTGTGATGTCCTGGTGGGGTACAACTTCCTACCTACATACCCAGAGATAAGGAAATATATGGATGTACAATCTGTTACTTCCGCAGTTAATCATTATCCAGCACAGCCGGTATTAGAGCGGATTTTCTATCGATCGAATTTATTTCTGGAAAAAACTTTTCTGCAACAACCTTCACCGCTTGCGTGGGTCACGTTTGATAACCGTAGTTACTATAGCAACTATGTTGATCGAACATTTAAATTTAAAATTCTACATCACACCCACACACACACACACACAATTAAAAGAAGCTACTGCGATAGTTTCATCGTCAATAGCAGCATCATCAACATCATCACCACCACTATCAACATCATCATCAATTGGCAATTTATGTTAAAAGGAATTGTCAATGTATGCAATACATAATTACATTTTAACAGTTATTTTTTAAAGAAATACTGTAAGTTCATTTAAGAAAGATATTTTTTTTAGCTCTTACATTTGATATGCTATTCTAACGATTCCACAATAACACAACATACCGAAGATAAATTCAAAGCAAATCACATAAATAACATTGAATCAACACCCTGAAAACACCACTTATAAGTGAATCAGAAACAATTATCTACACCAAACTATTTTCCTGTATATTGTATGAGTCTTCATCATCAGGGGCCTTGACGACTGTCTTGTACAATCATGCCTCTCCACAATCCGCGATCTCCTGCAGCATGTATAAGTTCATGTGCTGACACACCTCCATGCCATGCAACAAGACTTTCAAGAGTCTTCTCTCTCTCTCTCTCTCTCTCTCTCTCTCTCTCTCTCTCTCTCTCTCTCTCTCTCTCTCTCTCTCTCTCTCTCTCTCGCTGTCTTTTTCTGTTCCTCCTTCCACAGATTTTTCCAGTGGTCACAACATGTTCCATTTTCCCTCCTCTCACAACATGGCTTAAAAAAATGAGATGACTGTCTCCTTTTGATGAGTTTGTATGTATATAGATCATGAGTATTGTGTGAGTAAAAAAACCAATAAACGTTTCATATTTTGTTGCTATTCACGGTGAAAAACCATGCGCCGAAGAAAATAAGTTCAAGTACATGATGAATAACGAAAAAACAAATGGCAAGGAGTTTGTTTTCTAGTTAAAAAAAAAAAAAAGTAAAGTTCCCTTTTCACGCCTTTCGGCGCATCGGGCATATGGGCAGAGCGTCCCATATTTTTACAGACCATCAGCACTCTGTGGGTAATGTGGTCAGCATTACGCCGGCTGTCTTTACTTTCCCAGGACAGCCATCCTGGTACCCATTTTAGGCTGGGTCAACCTGCGACGTCCCATACCACGACTAAAATCCACGCAGCCTGCAGTTGGTTTCGATCGCAAAGCCTTAGCCACGGACGCCGCGTTTGTTTTCTAATTCTAAACTATCAATTTACACACTTTTGAAATTGTTCTCTTTGTCAGCGAGCCAATGTGAAATATTACTAATTCAGCAGAAATAAATGCGACGCTAAAAAACTAAACAAACCACCAAGCGTGAGAATTGCTTCCATGTTCTTTTATTTATTTTTTTATTTTTTTTTTTATTTTCACTTTTTATACAGCTACCTCTGAAGATGCGTCAGAATACATTAATTTGCCGCGAGCTGAGGTAGCAGTTGTTGATGTATTCATCTATATCTTTTAGAACACTTATGTTTTACATGTATTGTCTCGGTGCCATATTTTGTTTGTGAAATGTTTAATGGTGAATACTGTGGTGTTATTGAACGCTGCGGGTTCCTTTTCTTTTTTCTCCTCTTTATCCTTTTAATTCTTTTTTTTATCTCCCTCCTTCTCTTCCTCTACTCCTAAACTTCTTTCTACCTATGTCCCTCTTTCCCTCTTCCTTCCTCTTATTCCTCCTCCTCCATTCCTTCTTATTTCTTCTCTGCTACTCTTCTTATTCCTCGTCCTCCATTCCTTCTTATTTCTTCTCCGCTACTCTTCTTATTCCTCCTCCTCCATTCCATCTTATTTCTTCTCCGCTACTCTTCTTATTCATCCTCCTCCATTCCTTCTTATTTCTTCTCCGCTACTCTTCTTCCTCCGTATCAGGCCTTTTTCCTCCTCACTATCTCCTCCACCACCACCGCATTCTCTTTCCCCTCTTTCTCCTCGTCTTCTTCTTTATCAACCATTTTTTCGTACTCCCTATTTTGTCCTACCATCTCCTTCACCTCATACTTTTCTTTCCTTTCTTCTTTGATCGTTCTTTCAGAATACTTATATTAGGATGCAAGCAATACGATGATCGTGCAGTCCAAATAACTTTGGTAACCATACAGGTTTAGGGGCCGCACGTTACCAAAATGGCATTGGCTCCCAGGTCGACCCAGCCTTTAATGGTACAAGGTAAAGTCATGGGAAGTAAATGCCACCGGCGTGATGCTGACCTGATCACTCACCAAATGCTGTCTTGTCTATAAAATAGTGCAACTCACGTTTCGGGCACGGAAAAAGAGTGACTTCCCCTCCCATTCATGAATCGCCGTGTCGCAAGGTATGTCCTACGTTGCCGGGGTGTGACGCTTAGTGACTGGCTACCAACATGTAGCATTTTACTAGTTGTTTTCACCGGCCAGGGATATCGCATGTTGTAGATTTTAAGATGTGAGTGCTTTTAACGATCGCAAAACATGCAGAACTGGCCCTAACCCCAACCATCCACCCCCGCCCTCCTCCTACGTCATACGAAAGAGTACAGCCTACGTCCCACCACAGCCGGTCACTAACCAACGCAACATAGGACAAGCCCCTCGACACGGCGATCCATGATTGGGAAGGGAAGTCACTCTTTTTCTGGGCCAGAAAACGTGAAATAATCCTATAAAATATAGGTCTAGTCCTATGTACCCAATAAGTCTGAAAGCGTGAAAAATGTTTCTTCATTTTACTTTTTCTAACCATTTAGGTTTAGCTGCGTCTTGAGTGAAGTGAGAACAATGACTTTTTGCCAGTAGCATACAGTTTACTGTGTTCAGTATTTGCATAGTATAATTTACAGGAAACTGAACATACCTGTGCGATGGAGTAGCCTGTTGTGCCCTGTCCTTGGTCAGCGGTTAGATAGTGAATGTTATAGACTTGTATGCTGCTAACAGAGAGGCCAACTGGCTTGTTCCAACCCCAGTCAAAACAGAGCCTTATGGCATAAGGGGGAGATTTGGAATGCACGATAGCTTTCATCAAGGTTGCTGGTCTAGTGATATATGGTTTTCTGGTAGAGGTATTGAATAAGCGGTAAACATTCTAGGACTTATTTGATGCTTTTGTTCTTTTTGGTAATCAGCGATTCTTCGGCGTCATTGGCTTAAGCTTTGCGAACGGGGTTCGTAATGCCATAGCGTCAGGTTCTATCCCAGCTGTCTTGCACTGGTTTCGACAGTGATACAGAGAGAGTTGACAAACTCCTGAACTTATAATTTGCCTAGACAAATCACAACAGCCCTAAATTTGGGAGTTAGTTCTGCAAATTTGTGTGAAGGATACGCAACTAATCAGTTTGCCTTATTTTTTTTTCAATCTGCTGTTCGTCAGATCGATAATTTTATATCCGCCAGCATGGACTTCTAGTTTAGCCATCTAAAAGTTTTCAAATTTAAAAAAAAAAAAATACTTTTATTATCTTAATTTGCCGAGTTCTGCTATGATTACTTTGATTACTATTTGTGATGCTAATTATAGTCACTACGAATACTTGGCCACATTAAAAGCTATAACGCCCTTTTAATTCTTGCAGTACTAATCAATGCACCGTGTGTGTGGTATTTTTTGTGTGTGGTCAGTTATTACACGATATTGTATCATGCTACATCTTAAAGATCTGAACATCAAGAAAGACTGGCTAATAAACAGCATCCTTTCTCTGAAGCTGAAATATTTTGGTCATATAAAGCGCCACAGAGGATTGGAAACATTTTTAGCAGAAGGCATGGTACTAGGAAGGAGCTGCAGGGGCCGACAGATACGAAGATGGGCACATGATATAAGTGACTCCTTGAGTATGAAAGTACATGAGGCGGGATAACTGGCGAGAGACCGAATTTCTTTCAGGCAGACTGCGATGAGAGCGACGTTCTGCAAAGGACCTGCTACATGATGATGCTGGTATCATGCCACTGAATTCTTATATTTTATCAAATGTTACACTAACCGTTTGGGTTCACCTTAACCAATACTGCTGGTATCATGCTACTGAATTCTTATATTTTATCAAATATTACACTAACCGTTTGGGTTCACCTTAACCAATACTGCTGGTATAATGCTACTAAATTCTTATATTTTATCAAATGTTACACTAACCGTTTGGGTTCACCTTAACCAATACTGCTGGTATCATGCTACTGAATTCTTATATTTTATCAAATATTACACTAACCGTTTGGGTTCACCTTAACCAATACTGCTGGTATAATGCTACTAAATTCTTATATTTTATCAAATGTTACACTAACCGTTTGGGTTCACCTTAACCAGTACTGCTAGTATCATGCTACTGAATTCTTATAGGAATAGGAATAAACTCATAGGGAGCAAGTACAGCAGGGATCTACCAGTCGTCAGTAGAAATTATCCTCGTCGACACGCGTTTCGGCCCACGATTCCTAGACGCATTCGGAGGTGGGCCCTCCTGAGTTCATGAAGCTCAGGGCTGGTTCCCTGCTGCACGGGATTACCGGATGGTGTTTTACTTTCGGCCAGAGACAAGACGACTTGGTGGTTTCGCAGAAAGTACTGTGAGATAAGAAGCCGCCGCGGCAGCCTAATTAAAGCAGTCGGCATGCCTGGACGACCGGGCGACAAGCTTACTTTGGTTTACCGGACACATGTTGGACTTTTATTAGCAGTTGGCAGAGGAACACTGGCAGACAATTCGGACACGATGGACTTTCAAAGGGATGAGAAACTCTTTTCCACTAGACACCCGGACCAGCTCACCGAGGCCCGTCCCCTACGTTGTTGCGCTGCGTCCAAAGCCAGCTAGAGGCCCTTTCGGCTACCTCTCCCAGTTTTTTGAGTGTTCGTTTCCGTTCATTACCGCGCAATCCTAGTTCTTTCACCACATTGTAGAGCGAAGTGGAAACGAGGCCTCTCGCTCCCACTTTGACGGCAAATACCTGTACCGTGTAAGCCTCGTTTCTCCTCAAACCAGCTGTTAAATCACTGTACTTCTCGAGCTTGTACAAATGATTCTCCTCCATACGCGACTCCAACGGGACAGTCAACTCAATCAGGATGAGCTGCCGTTTTTGCGCAGAATGGAGAACGATGTCCGGTCGCAGGCCGGTTTTACGGATCAACTCGGGGTACCGTTCATGGCCTGGCAGATCAACCGCCAGTAACCAGTCCCTCGCAGAGTCTAGCACAGATGGAGCGAATGCGTTTTGGTTGACCTTACCTTTGGGAACCTGCCCAGCCTTGAGGAAACAAATGGGGACGATGCTAGAACTGGCTCTGGCGTTAGCCCTCATTCTAGCCTGGTCGACAACGGCTGCTAACTCTTTTAGCACCTTGTTGTGACGCCAGGTATAACGGCCTTGACCTAGGGCTTTCCTGCACGCGGACAGGACGTGCTCAAGAGTTTGCTTCGATTTGCACAACGGGCAAGTCGGATCGTTGGTCGCAGACCATTTAACCATGTTAACACCGGACGGTAATACATCGTACGCCGAACGAACGATAAAGCTCAGTCGCAGCGGGGTCATCCGCCAGATCTCACCCCATGTGAGTACTCTTGGCAATGCGCTCTCCAGGCTGACCCAATGGCCCTGCTGCGACTGCTGGGCTGCTTTCTGGACCCGAACCTCGTTTTCGTTGTCCCTCACCGTTTGTATTACCATGTCTCGGCGCTCTTTGGCTGAGGCCTTTGACCACCAATTGACCTTCCCGTGCCCAAGGCCTCGACGGTCGGTTTGAGTGTATCCCATTATCTCCTTCAATTTTAGTGCATTCTGGGCAGATTCTATCGCATCGAGGACCCTCCACTTCTGGCCAGTCTTTAGAGCGGGCTGGACAGCGATGACATTTGGGTCTGAAGACTCGCGCAAGAGCATGGCGAGCCTTACCTTGCCAACTTTAAACTCTTCGGTTATCGATTTGAACGGAAGTACCAGCTTAGCCTGTTTGCAATACAGAGCCACGTCGGTCAGACAAGGCGGTGCTCCAATCCACTTTCTCAAGGCTGTGTTGATTTTTTTCTCCATGGTTTCCACTGCAGTCATCGTCACCTCGTAGACTAACAGTGGCCATAGGAGCTTTGGAATCAACATGAATTGGAGACACCATACCTTGAATTTTCCGATCAGCCTGCATCGCTCGATCGCGAGCAGGCCTATAGCCAGTGACTCGTGTATTCGCCGGACCTCCGCTCTATCAGATAACTTCGAATCGTAAACGCGACCGAGACTCTTCACCGGTTCCTCCAGAACCGTAGGGATCTTGTTCCTTGCCACCGTAAAACTGATTGCCGACACCTTGCTCTTATGGATTGACAGACTCCTCGACTTCTGCGGTTTGAACTGCATACCGCTCCATTGGACCACCGCGTCCAATCTTTTCAGGATCGTGCGGGCAGACTCCTCGCTGCCCGTTATTATAGTCGTGTCATCCATAAATGCCCGTAGTGGCGGCAACCAGTGATCCCCTATTTGAAGGCCCAGTCCGTAGCCGGCCGCCCCGTCTAACATGATCTGCATTGCCATGACAAACAGTATGGGTGAGATCGTACAGCCCATAGCTATCCCAATCTGCAACTCAGTCCACCTCGTGGTAAACGTTGAGGTAGAGAAGCGCAAAGCGAACTTAGAGAAATATTGCTCGATCATTTGATTGATCTGTGTCGGTACGTGAAACATGCGAAGTAGTAGCCTATGGGGGACTGCCCCGTTGGCGTTGGCTAAGTCCAACCATATAAGGTGCAAATCGGTTCTCTCATGCTTGGCTCTCTGGTATCATGCTACTGAATTCTTATATTTTATCAAATGTTACACTAACCGTTTGGGTTCACCTTAACCAATACTGCTGGTATCATGCTACTGAATTCTTATATTTTATCAAATGTTACACTAACCGTTTGGGTTCACCTTAACCAATACTGCTGGTATCATGCTACTGAATTCTTATATTTTATCAATTGTTACACTAACCGTTTGGGTTCACCTTAACCAATACTGCTGGTATCATGCTACTGAATTCTTATATTTTATCAAATGTTACACTAACCGTTTGGGTTCACCTTAATCAATATTGCAGTGATAAAGATTAGTGTACCATATTACAAGCAGTAAATGATAGATAATTTATTTGGTAGACACCAGATATGATTTCGGAAAATATAAGAAAGCGCTGATAATATACGAGACTTAAGATTGGACATCACAGGCGCCTAAACTTGGCGGCTCAAGCACTTTGATATCCCCACTAATTTTTTTAAGGTGCTGAGCCCCCCCCCCCCCCCCCCCCCCCCCCTTTCCCCCCGAAAAAACCTCCTAACAATTATTTAGAAATGGGAATGGAGCTGAGATCCTACCCACTAGAACATTTGTAAGGGTCGATGTCACTCTTCCGTGACATGTAAGGATGCAGTCTTTTAAGCATTTGTTTCTATATTTCCTATTTTTTCAAATACGTGAGTAAGATATTAAGTACTATGGGTTAGTTTTTTTTTTAACAGGCTGCGCCCCCCCCCCCCCCCCCCCACCCCCAGCCCTCTCTCCCCCCCCCCCAAAAAAAAAAATTTGCTCTACGTCCCATTTCTCTACATATTCACCAGCCTGGCAACCCACGTAGTCAACCGATCCACAAGACTGTGGATGCCCGCCAGGTACATGCTTTTTTTTTTTTTTAGTCTGCACCACCGACATCACATAATGAGCTTTTGGGTGTGGCCATTAACCAAGTCTGAACTACAGAGATCACATAATGAGCTTTTGGGTGTGGTCATTACCCAAGTCTGCACCACCGACATCACCAAATGAGCTTTTGGGTGTGGCCATTAACCAAGTCTGCACCACTGACATCACCTAATGAGCTTTTGGGTGTGTCCATTAACCAAGTCTGCACCACCGACATCACATAATGAGCTTTTGGGTGTGTCCATTAACCAAGTCTGCACCACCGACATCCCTCATTGTCATCTGCAAATCTCTGACCCCACACATGTTCTTTGAAAGTCTGATGGTGCCAAGTCTGAGCTGCATGCTGGATGTTTCAGTACTTCAAACTGCAGAGTCTGTAGTGTATCCACTGTAAGTGCTGTAGTGCATCCACTGTATGTGCAGTCGTGTGGGAGAGAGTATTGTCATGCACCAACAAAACACCCTTTGAAAAACGAACCCGTCGTTACGATTAGGTCGCGGGCATCAACTTGTTCGCTAACATGTCACCACAGTCAGAGCACTAGCTCGTTTCACCGCTTTCCTGGAAAGGCGTCCAATATAGGACTTTTCTGAGTCCTGAAGTTTTTCTGTTTCTTCTGCATACTGTTCCATACCGACCAGAATACATTTGCCTTTACCCAATGATTTGTTAGCGTATATTTGTTTATTTACTACCATTCAGTATGTTATGATGATAATAATAATTATTATTGCACACGTAACAATGCTTGAGCCTCTTGAATCCTCTCCTAGACAATTATAAGGACGCTGAGAGAGAGAGAGAGAAAAAGGGGGGGGGGGGGGGGGGGTCTCTCCCACTTTCCCAACGCACACAAAGATTTACTGCTGGAAGCAAATATAGTTGGCAGCTATGATTACCAACGTCATACGCAGTGGATTATATATAAAACAAAACAAAACAACGTAAACAGATGACACTTTACATGCGCTGGCATGTTAGGTATATAATGCTAAACCCATAGTTGATAGACCATTTGTCAGATGAACTGTGATATGTTTTTCCAAAGCAATGGTGGATGAGAGTCGCCGTGGCGTAGCGGGTAGACTCTCGCGTGCGTATCGGAAGGTCGTATGTTCGCTTTCTGACGGAACCTGACATTTTTTTTTTAATGACTTTGACTCACAGGTCGACTCAGCCTTGAATGGGTACCCGGTGCAGTTTCGGGAAGTAAAGACGGCCTTTGTGATGCTGAACACATCACCAATTTTGTGCCGATTGGTCTATAAAAATATATCTAACCCTATATGCCCTATACGCACAAAGGGATGGGAAAAGGAACTTTTACCTATTGTTTAGGGTGGGTGAATTTCAAGACAATGAGAGTAAGAAGAAATCGGCTGGTATCTGGACAATAAGACTGTCTTTACCCTAAACCGACCAGCGTCTTTAGAAAAAGGGTACTTGTGACATTAGGTACATAATGCTGCACTTTTCGTGTATTACTCTACTAATCCTCTACGACTTGAGCTTCCACCAAGTGCAATACATTGTTTTGTTTATTAAGGGATCTCGCATACATTCCTACGACATCTTGTCACTTCTGATAAGTGCCAAGTAATATGAAGGGGTCATATGAACTGAGGTGATATATATATATATATATATATATATATATATATATAATATATATATATATATATATATATATATATATATATATGTGTGTGTGTGTGTGTGTGTATATATATATATATATATCTTCTGCATCTGAATGTTGTTATAAATATATCCTGCTTTTGCCAACATGTTGCATCGTTTTAGTAAGTGCTTCCATAATAAATTGTAAATGATAGAGAACTTGACGTTAATTATGAGATGACGTCTTTTCTAACCAGGGGAACCAACTCGTACTGTTGGTATTTATAATAGCTTCTAGTAAATAGCAGTCCTCTGCATAGGCGCCAAAACCTGGAGCTCGGGCTCCTTGATCTAATCTTTATAAACATTCTTTGAGGGGGCTGGTGCCCTTCGCTGAATAAAATTTGTAAGTGGACTAAATGACTTCCTTAACGATATGCAGAATTTCTCTTGCATAGTATGTGTTTATACATTTCATAATATTTCAAATAAATCATTATGACTGTCTATATATAAAAGTCCTATACCAAATTGCGTCCTTTTTAGGACGAAATTTTTTGTTATTTGAAGCCCCACCCTGGCTTTTGCCAGGGGCCGCAATATAGGCAGGCCATAAATATGGCCAAATGTCTGAACGCGGTTTCTGGGACCTCTCCACGGCGATCCTCATCCACATGGTGGCACTTTGTGTCATCGGGTGTTTATCGCTTGTGTGATGTCCTGGTGGGGTAGAAAGTCAGTCAGTCATGACTGTCTATATATAATAATCCGTGTCCTTTTTAGGATTAAATTTTTCGTTATTTGAAGCCCTACTCTGGCTAGTCGCCGCAATATAGCCCGACCATAAATATGGCCTAATGGCTGAACGCGGTTTCTGAGACCTCTCCATGGTGATCCTCATCCACATGGTGGCATATTGTGTCATCGGGTGTGATGTCCTGGTGGGGTAGAAAGTCAGTCAGTCAGCCATGACTGTCTATTTAGCACTAATATATGAAAATACAGACATAATACATCCTCGCATCCATCCATCCTTCTTTACATACGTACAGTTGATACATCGCAGTGTATGGCGTAAATAACATTGCACATCGTGCTGTAGTATGCTTCACGTATGTATGTTGTTCCATGCTAGAGAGCTATTTCCTATTATTTCGACATATTAGGTTTTTTTTATTCCTTTCTTTTCTGGATGTGCTTAAACAATATACATTGTCCGCCTAGTGATGTTGACCACCTCACCGATACAGCATTTACTACATTCATCAATCCATCAACAGCAAAAACAAACCCAGCCACCAACCTCTCCCAACCCGCCAACTTATATACCAACCTGCTTAACCACCTGTCCACCTACCTATAGCCCTACCTATCTACCTGTAAAATGTATATATCATCTGTGAAAACATTAAATTCAAAATTCATGTCTATATTCAATATATACACACATATATGTCTGTCAATCAGTCAATAAATCAAATGTCAACAATCAATTAATTTGTCAATCAATCTGTCAATCAATCAAATAATCAATTAATCATTATGTCAATCAATCAAACAATCAATCTGTCAATCAATCAATCTGTCTGTCAATCAATCAATATATGTGTCAATTAATCAGTCTGTGAAGCAATTAATAAATCAATCTGTCTATCAGTCAATCTATCCATCGGTCTGACAGTCAGTCAATCAATCAATGTATCTGTATGTCATTCAATCTATCAATTTATGTCAGTAAATAAAACAAGCAATATTTCTATCAGTCTGTCAATTAATAAATGTTTATGTTTGTCAGTCTATCAGTCAATTAATATATCTGACTGCCAATCAATCAGTCAATCAATCAATCTGTCAATCAGACAATCAATAAAATTGTCTTTCAGTCAATCAATCAATCTGTCCATCAGTAAATCTATCAAAATGTCTATTAGTCAGTCAATCAGCTCATCAGTCAATCAGTCAATCAATCTTTTTATTAGTCAACCAATCTATCAGTAAATCAATATGTATATCAGTCAAACATTCTATGAGTCAATCGATCAATCAAAATGTCAGTCAGTCAGTCGATCAATCTTGCAATCAATCAGTCTGTCATTCAGTCTTTCAATCAGTTTGCTTGTAAATGAGTCTGTCAATCAATGAGTTTAACAACAAGTTTATCAATCAGTATGTTTGTAAATTAGGCTGTCTATCAATCATTCTGTAAATTAGTCAATCAATAGGACAGCTAATCAATCAGTCAAATAATCAGTCGATCAATCAGTCAATCAATCAGTCAATAAGTAAATCAGTCAGACGGACAGACAGACTGACAGACGGATAGACAGACAGACAGTCGGACAGACAGACAGACAGACAGACAGACAGACAGACAGACAGACAGACAGACAGACAGACAGACAGACAGACAGACAGACAGACAGACAGACAGACAGACAGACAGACAGACAGACAGACAGACAGACAGACAGACAGACATCTATCATCTGTCAGACAGACAGACAGACTAGACAGACAGACAGACTATCTATATATATATATATATATATACGTTATGCAGCGGTGAGCATTTGATATGTTATAATACTTCGAGAACAATTAGCATATAATTATCGTTAGACGTCCAGACAAGACCGGTAACAGATGGTGTGAGACTGACGTTATCACTTTAAAAAACGACAGGGGACTATCTGTCTTTAATAGGGCTTACTGCCTTAATTAAAGAGTCTGTAAAGTTATGATAAAATATGCATAATGCTACGATGAAAATTATAAACACTTTCGTATAAAAAATGTATAAGCATCTGAATTTATCAGGCCTTTTTTACACACAACTAATGGTTTACTTACTGTTTGTTTTCTGTTACTGAACATATCAGAAATATTTATACGCATATTGTTACACACCAAAATGCATGTGCTGTTACCGAACATACAGCGACATAACTGGTTGAGTAGTTAAAACATGTTTACTGCTGTTATCAAATATAGTTCTAATTTGTGTAAGAAGAAAAGAATAACCCACCCACCCCCCCCCCCCCTCCTCTTTTTTCCCTCCCAAAAATGTCGTGAGTGTCGACTAATTAGAGGAATTTCCTTCACAAGAGCGAGGAACAAACAACCTGCATACAAAAAAGTCAGATCAGGAAAAGGGATTGGCACGCAAAACTCGATGTAGTTTACAACCTGTGAATGCTAAGAAGAGGAGGACCAGAAAGGGGGCGGGTGGGAGGGAGGGGCGGGGGAGAGTATCAGCGACATATAGTTTTGTCAAGCAATTTATTCAAGGATCGTAGGATACGCGTTACAGATATTCAAGGGATAAAACTCCAGCTAATTTTGCAATTAAGTGATTGTCGTGTTAAAGAAATGCATAGAAACATTTGCCACAAAGAGTACTGTTAACCTCGGCATTGCTGCCGAATGGCATCTGCAAATGTAACCCTTCTACTGGTCACCGTTAGGGAGGAATCTTAGTTGACCTGCTTGGACAAACAGACAGATAAGACACGGGGATTTTCAGTTTTATAAAATAAATAGACGCTGGACATCAAAACGGTCGCTATTTATCCTCGTCATCACCTTTTGGGATACAATTTTTAGTTTTTTTGAAGAACCACCCTGGCATTTGCCGGGGGTCCCAAATATAGTCGGGCGTGAAATATGGCCTAACGGCTGAACAAGGTTTCTGGGACCTCTCCTCGGGTGATCCTCATCGGCATGGTGGCACCTTGTCTCATCGGGTGTTTATCGCTTGTGATGTCAAGGTGGGGTACAACTTACATACATACATAAAACGGTCAGCTAACAAATACGCCAAAATAGGGGGTACACATTTTTTGCGGGGGGGGGGGGGGGGGGGGGGTAAATTTAAATCTTCACGTCTGCTTTCGTCGGCGAGGCTTTTAAAACCTGAATGTTGGACGGGTTTTCTGGGACTTGTTTCCGGGAGATTCTCACCTGAATGTTGGCACCGTGTGACACCGGGTGCCCACCGCTCGTTGTGCGGTCCTGGTGCTGCTGAACCTTCCTCAAGACAGTCATCTGGACTCGACGTGACATTTTCCTATTGAGTTTTTTGTTTTGGTAGCGGGGGGGGGGGGGGGGGGTGAGGGCTTCGGCCTGGGTACAAATTTTGAAATTTTATAGAAAAAGCACTGTGTAAGCGTTAACAGATAATGATTACACTCGACAGGGTATCACGTAACATGTCCATTCTCGTTGCTTCGTTGATGAGAATATGCTTGCGGAGCTAGCACTGTAGTACTAGTAACTAGTAGCCCTGACACATTACACTTTCTGCAGGGGTGGCTGCCGTATGCAGCGAGCGATCTCTTCCCTATGTTTCAGACCTTTACCAAGACCGTCGCCATCTGACAGGCCATGCTGCTGGCGTCACCAAATCGGGCTAATGATACGTTAACGTCAGATGGAGACAGTCTTGCCTAAACCGAGTGGCGAATTCGTTAATAAAAATTAACAGTAATAATATATAGTTTTAAAAAAAAAGTGTTTCTTCGACAATAGAAAGTGTAAGGGCAACTACAGCCTTTACATGTTAGACATGGCCGCTGATTCATATAGGTGAAAAACTGAATCCAAAACCACTAGGTCGGTATCTAGCTATTATCCGCTGCATTACCGCAGCTTTCGGAAAGACATGGACACACACAAGAGAAAGGTATCGCTTCAAGGGTATGGCTTCAAAAGAGAAGGGTATCGCTTCAAGGGTATGGCTTCAAAAGAGAAGGGTATCGCATCAAGGGTATGGCTTCAAAAGAGAAGGGTATCGCTTGAAGGGTATGGCTTCAAAAGAGAAGGGTATCGCATGAGTTGATTCTTGAAGACAAACCCAGTTAATATATGTTTAGCAACTGATGCAGTTCTGAGTTCCACTGGGAATGTAAATATAGAATAATGACCTCAACTTCAGACTGCAGAAAACATGATGTTTGGCCAATAGAAAACAGTTTAAACGACGATCGCATGTGTAACGTAGGCGAAGTAGATTGAATTTAGACAGTAGGAATGTAATTATAGCCCTAGTTACAATGCACGCGTTTCGCTGCTTCGCGAAGGTCATGGCATGTGTTCCACCCTCCAATCAAATTGCACGAACGTGGCACTTTTGGACATTAGTTAAGCTGGCCACTCTCCATTTAGATCAGCTTCCCTTCCATTGTTTTGCTTGAGCGATGAAATATTATTGCATGTAATTGTGCCTTTCATCCAAAACAAAAACAAACACACAAAAAATCGTTGGCTGAAACTGAATATAAGGTAATCATTTTTTTTTCAAAAGCTGTAGATTAAAAAAAATCAATGGATATATGCAATTTGATCAGATGAATATATGTCATATATTGTGTTTTAATTGGTTGCGTGGCGATTGTGTTCATGATAGGACACAGTGCTTATATTCCCGACGTATTCTGCTGTGCTTTTGTCTGCCATATTCTTATTTCTAATGCTCTGCAACTGCTTGTGTCACAAACCATCGTATGTGAGCGGTAGATGTAGTATCAGGATATTGCAAGATGTGCACCTTTCATCATTATCCTCTTGTGCCGTTCACAGGTCCTAAAGATTTCGAAGCCAAGTTCTTTTTTCCGCGGCGTCCATGGCTTAGGCGTTACGAGTCCGACTCGCAATTTCAACGTACCGCGATCGAAACCCACTGCAGGCTGCGTGGATTTGTATCATGGTATGGGACGTCGCAGGTCAACCCAGCCTAAAAATGGGTACCAGGATGGCTGTCCTGGAGAAGTAGAGACGGCCGGTGTAATGCTGACCACATTACACACCTTGTGCCGATAATCTATGAAAATATGGGCGCTCTTCCCATATGCCGGATACGCCTAGAAGCTTGATAAGGGATCTTTAGTTTACTTAACTAATCCTTCTTTCTTATATACCCTTTGCAATCGTTCTGATATCATGGACTGCATCCAGGCCATTACCTATGGTCTCTCTCGTCAATATCTTATTAGAGATTTCGATATCATCGATAGCACCCAGCCTATTACCCATTGTCTCTCTCATCAATATTTCAGAGGATCGGCGTTTCAGAGTATGCAATTTTTTTCCAGAACAAGCAGGTTGTTAGTGTTAGAAATGCACAGAGCGTGGCTAATTTAGCATCACTTTGTTGTAATATAATAAACAAGCAGATAGAATATTGATCGGCACTTATAGAAAGGAGCAGAAAGATAAAGTGCCCACTTGACAAGATGAAAATCGAAAACTATATTTTTCTATAGTTCTAACGCTTTCCATTTCTATGTTGTCTAGTGTGTCCTTCTTTCTTTCTTCTTCTTTATATTAGTGCCGATAATTACATTATCCGCTTATTATATATATATATATATATATATATATATATATATATAATATATATATATATATATGTATATATATATATATGTATATATATATATATATATATATATATATAGTGTATATATATATATATATATATATATATATATATATATATATAATATATATATATATAATATTCCAACGGCTTCAAGGCTCCCCCTCTGTTTATTTTGGTAAAGCGATTCACGACAAGCTTCCTGTAGTAACGCCGTTTGGGAGCCAGTGAACAGTGGGGACACACACACAAATCACAGTCTGAAGATAATAATGAAGCGGGTATTGTCAATGGGATCTGGCCGATACTGAAGATTCACGTGAAGTACAATGCGGACTTACAATGAGGGTAAAGTTTTGCACAGCCAAGCATGAGAGTCACAGAGAACGTACAAGAGGTCTTGTTAACCAGCAGAAGACTGGCACTGTTAACCTCGCGACGCAGATGAATATGTTAAAAGAGGAATCTGAGCATCTATGGATGTGTCCGGAGTGCTATGAAGATAAGCCAACTCATAACTAACAGTAAGATTGACAACATCAGAATTGAAACTCTGTCCCGAGTGCTGTAATATTGGTTCTCGACTCCACACACACACAAAAAAAATTGTAAAAAAAAAAAAATTGTTTAAATGGGGGATTAGGCATGGCAGAAAGTTGAGCTTCGAAGTTATTTTTTGCTTTAGACAGCGCTTTGCTAATTCCGTTTCCACAAATGGATGGTAGTCTACGGTTTCGCTGCCTGAGCTACTGAGTTTAGTGCGTGGTGCAGCCCTATGAGCTGTGTTTTTCATGTGGAATACCTTTTATTTGTGCAGCAACTGAGTCGTGGTATTCTATTTGGCCGGTTTATGTGTGAGCTGGTGAAATAAAGTTTGTAATAATTCTATGTGTGTATAACAAAGTCGCTGTGTCCGGTTACTGCCATCAACGACAAATTGCATTTCTGGTGGCGACTGTTGGCTTTTCATCACTCATCGTCGTCGTAACGTTTCGTCCATAATAAAGACTGTCGCACTATAAGATATACTTGGCGTGGTATGTTGTGTTACAGTCTTGTGGACAAAGTTAGAGGTTACGATATGACTTGTTACTTATGTAATGGTTCTTTTTTTGGGTTGGTCGTCCTTTACTCCAGTTAAAATCACCATCAACATGTGCCGTTCCATTCAGAGTGGTCGGCTATGAGAAAACCTTGTGTGTTTGTGTGGAAGACACAAACATATATATATATATATATATATATATATATATATATATATATATATATATATATATATATATATATATATATATACACACACATATATATATATATATATATATATATATATATATATATTTTTTTTATATATATATATACATATATATATATATACACACACATATATATATATTAAGGTTGTACCGAATATTCGCTTCAGGGCCAAATAGTGGACCTAATAAATATTCGGTATTCGGCCGAATACTTGCGGTCGGGCCGAATACGAACAGTGGTTACCTCACTGAAATGGACTGAAATAACTCTCTCATTAACACCATAGTTGCTGCTGCCTAAGTCTGTCGTAGCTGCGGAAGCTGCCACCCGGTTGCATGGTACAGCAGCTGGCAGGTCTTTGCCTGCTGGGTCGACCGAGGCATTACAGCAGAGGTTCTCAAACTGGGTGCGTATGTCAGGGGTGCTGCGGCGAAAATCAAGAAAAGTCGGCTATAAATTGTGACATTAAGAAAGAAGGCATGAAGATACTTTAAAGTTAAAATTTAAATTGTCTTTCCTCGCCACTGACGAAAAAAACTTTGTTTCCTTGTTTCACACTCAAAGTGTAAAATGATGCACAAAATGCCAGCCGCAGCGTGCTAAAAATTGTCTTTGTATTTATCTCGAGGTGCGACCGATCTTCTATCTGTATTCGTGAAGGTGCAGCGGATAAGTCAGGTTGTGATTACATTTTTCTAGAAATGTTAAAGTGAAAAATGTGGTCCGTACAAAAGTAACTGTTAGCCTCGTCAAATGAGCACTTACATTTAAAGGCAATGCGTTGTGAGTCCTGGACAATATATAAAATCCCTAGACACTTGGCAAGCGTGCGGCACATCATCTGACTCCACGCGACATTGATGAACCTAATTCCTTACTATCTTTAATGTCTAGTAACTGTTGCCATCAGCTGGCTTCCGAACATTTCTTGAATTAATCTCAAATGTTTGACAATATAACTGTCTATTTGTTTTCCAATGAAAGCGGCTAGGCGCTTACTTTCTGGTGCAAAGCTCTTGGGTTCGAATTAGCAACGAATGAAACATGAACCCTGCTGCCTGGTCGACACAACCTAATATAGCTACCAAGTAAAGTCCTTGATGGAAAGGCAGTTGGCCTGATGTTAACCATATCATGCACATAATGCCAATTGGTTTTAAAATATACATCTAGCAATATTTACCGAATACACCAGTGGGCGTGGAAAATGGTCCCTAATTTGCTCTTTACATGTATTCGAATGCATTTAGCTTTCGTTTCCAATACGACTTTGGGTGTCGAAAATGGTTCTTTACCTTCTTTTTTATGTGTTTTCGAATGTTTAGCTCTCGTTCCCAAAAACAACTATGGGTGTGGAACAAGGTCCTTTAAGTTCTTTTTACGTGTTTTCGAATATTTAGCTTTCGTTCTCAGTACCCTATGGGCGTGTAAAAGGGTCCTGTGTTTTCGAATGCATTTAGCTTTCGTTCCCAATACGACTCTGGACGAGGAAAATAGTTCTTTACTTTCTTTTTCTTTTTTTTTATTTAGATGTTTTCTAATGCTTTAGCTATCGTTTCCGATGTTTAAGTGTACCCTAGTGTACTGTCACATGTCTGTTAATTAACGTCTCTTTAGCTTGTTCCAGTCATCGTTTGCTGGCTCATGCAGACATGCACCTTGATGTTTCCCTGTGATATGCTAGCGCTGCAGGTTGATTAGGTTTAGACTGACCAGATACCCAATCTTTGTGGTTCTTTGATGTTCGATAAAATCGTTGCTTGAGGTTGTCCCCTTGACGCTTTTATTTTCGCCATGTTTTATTCGGTTTTTTGTCTCTTTCTCTTTCGTATACAAGGTCCGCCCGCCCGCCCGTCTATCTAGACAGACAAACAGACAGACAGATACCTCTTGATGTCCCTCTCTCTCTCTCTGCCACCCCCCTCCCCTCTCTCTCTCTTTTTGGGATCTATTTCTGCACATTACCTCCTTGATTTCTTTACTGAATACCTCTCACACGTCTCCCCTATTTTTGGTGTCTCCCTCCAGCCTCCAGTCTTTTCATTTTACAATCTCTTGCCCTCGAGTAAATTAAAATAAACAACTCCGCCCTTTTACCTCGCATGGACAAATATTTTTGACGAAATCATGTTCATTATAAAAAGCACAGACATAATTGAACGCCTTATCTGCATGGCTGCATTTACATTTCCTCGCTTGCTATAGGCAAGGAAATAAATCATTGAAGAGATAAAGATATGCAGGAATCGTCTATAAGACTTTATTGGTGAATGTTATTTAGCAAGAACTAAAAAGGAAAAGCGTGCCTGAAACTGGTTATGTAGGAAGCTTTTCTGCGCTGGTAAATTATTATTACAGTCAATATTCAGAATAACAACTAGGACAGGCTTTTTTAAAGTAACAAGAACATTATATATATATATCTATATACAAGTAAGAACAAGCACGAGTATTTTATAATAGCAATTCATGTATATTTAGAGTATTATTCAGGATATGTAAACTCGAAAGTAATAACTAGGACCAGAATGCTAAAGCACAGGGGAGCTGAAAGGTCTCAAGGCATGGCGGCCGCCTCTAGTGCTGGAGGTCTCGAGTGCTGGAGGTCCCGGGTTCTGGTCCCGGTAAAGGGTGTGATTTTTTCACTTGGACTTCTAGTAATATGCCATAGTCTGTGGATAGTAAGATCTGACGCCAGTGTGTATTGTTGCACACGTAAAAAAAATCCCTTGACAGTTAGAAATCGTAATGAGTAGCATAACAGCGCTGCCCGGGCAAATTTTTTAGTTACAAATCTACCCAAAGTATTTGAGGATCCTCACAGGTGCTACGGAGCTCGTGCTCTGCGCTGAGATTCCTAGGACTCAGACTTGAGTTAGAAGTAGAACAGAGCACTTATGCGTTACTACACTTGTGCCACGATGTTGATCTGTTGTTTATACCTAAACCTATAACAGTGAGGCTGGTAACGTTTAGAAGTTGCCAGTAAAATATCATTCTCATTTAAGGTCAGTGTCTGCCTGTGTTTACCACTTCTGCGATGTAGACAGAGGGATCTTTGATCCTGGCGATTAAGGGCCGCATGACCACGGACTTTGCAGGTTAGGTCCGTATTTGTTCCCAGACAAACACACACAAAATCCAGTCCTACCGCGGATTCGACCCCGGGTCTCCAGCATGAGATCCTGGCGTTCTTAACCGATTCTCGTGAAATAGATTAGGTAAAGTAATACACAAGGCAAACATATTTAAAGGAAACTCTAAGCGGGTAACTTTTAAGTTTTTTTTTGGGGGGGGAGGGGCGGGGGGGGGCGAACATCCTAATAATAACTATGGCAGTCCTATTCAAGGCAACAGCTATAGCAAACACATTTAAACAAATACGAAAAACATATTTATAGTTACAACTATGGCAAACATAGTATAAGTAACAACAAATTATATATATATATATATATATATATATATATAATAATAATAGTGATTTTCACTATTCGGCCGAATACGAATAGCGGGACCAACTTTTCGGCAGAATACGAATACGAATAGTGTATAGTCTAAAAAATATATCTAAAAAAAAAAAAAAACTCATTTCTAATGTCAAATGTACGCTGAACTTTTACTTCACAAAAAGTAGCACAGAATAGTCTTCTTCTTTAGCATTCTGAGCCCTTGGGGTTTACTGCTGCAGATATCACTCGTCTCCATTCATCTCTCTGGCTGGCCTTATTTGTGACACCAGTTGTTTGCAGGTCTGGCTGGACATTATCTCTCGAACTTATTTTTTTGTCTGCCTCGTGGTCTACGCCCATTCCTCTCTCAGGTGTAAACAGTTTTTACTTCTCTGTCATCTGACATTCTTTCAATATGCCCCAACCATTTTAGTCTGTTAGCTCTCATGATGCTAGTGATCAATGGTGATTTAAACAGATTATGTGATACGTTGTTGCTTCTCACTCTCCATTCCCCGCTGGTAGCATCTTTGATGGGTCCAAAGATTTGTCGTAAGACTGTTTTCGAAAACCTGAAATAAGGCCCCATCTCTTCTTTTTCTGCTTCAATTTTCAGAGCCATATAAAACGACTTGTCTTATTACCGTTTTATATATTTCGATCTTGCTGTTGCGAGACAGACACTTTGACTTCAGCAGATGTTGAAGGGCATTGTATACTTTATTTCTAGATTGTATTCTAGATTGTATTTCTTCTCTCATCATGTTGGAGCAGTTGAAGTTTGCACCCAAGTACTTATGTGTTTCCGTTCGTTTGATTTTCATATTATCGACTTGGATGTGGCCGGAGTTTATATTCTTTCCATGTCAAGTTAGTATTCGTACAGAATAGTAAACATTTAAAAACATTTTATGTTCTGAATCCTTCAGTTAGTCTGTGGTAACTAATAACTAGGAATAAAAGAATCCTAAGCATTATAACAAGTAACTTAACTTGGAAATTGTCACTGACAGCTTAGTTAATGCAGGAAAACTGCATTAACTTTCAACAAAGCCAATCGTTCCATGTTGTCATTAAGGCTGTGTATGCAGAAGCGGGTGTAAGGTAACTACTATTCGTATTCGGCCCGACCGCAACTATTCAGCCGAATACCGAATAGTCAATAGGTCCACTATTCGGCCCCGAAGCGAATACGGAGCGAATATTCGGTACAGCCCTAATAAATATATATATATATATATATATATATATATATATATATATATATATATATATATATACAGAGAGAGAGAGAGAGAGAGAGAGAGAGAGAGAGAGAGAAAGAAATAGAGAGAGAGAGGGGGGGAAGTATGATCTAGCACGAGTATTGTATAGTAGCAACTAGGAGATGAATATGTAAAGTAACAATCAGTACATACGTGTAAACTCAAAAGTAACAACTAGGACAAGCATAATAAAGCACAAGGATGGTCAAAACTGAATTATCAACTAGGAAGAGTGTATTAAAAGTAACAACAACAAGTATTTTAACGGAGCAAAAAGAATGACGACAAATAAAGTGGCAACTAAAACAAGCAAAGTTGAAGTAAAAACCAGAAGAAGCATATTTTAAGTATCAATTAAGAATGTCAAAATTAAAGTATCATTTAGGAGATGGACATTTAAATAACATCACGGACGAGCATGTTTTTAAAGTAACTACTAGGACGAGAATGCTTAAAATATTAACTAGGTCACGAATATTTAAAGTAACAACCGGGACGAGGATATTTTAAGTAACAACTCGGTTGAGATCACTTAAAGTAACAACTAGGACAAGTATTTTAAAGTGACAAGGAGAATTATGAAAATTAAAGTAATAACTAGGACACGTTTAAAATGTCAATTAGGATTGTCAAAATGAAAGTATCGGATAGGACAGGAATATTTAAACTAATAGCTAGGTGGAGTATGTTTAAAGTAACAATCAGGAAAGTCAAAATTAAAGTCAAAATTAAATTTTAAAATAAAATAATTAAAATTACTTTCAGATGCAAGTTTGCAACAGGACATGTCTTGTGTACAGAAATGAATATACTTTCATGTAGTATGAAAAAAAAGTTGAATTTCAAAATTTTGAAAACACAAAATATTTCGAGGCGGAGGTAGGGGAGAAAAGGTAGGGTGACGGATTGAAAAAAAAAAAAGGGGGGGGGGAGGGGGTTTATATGTCCTTAAGCATCATTTCAAATTGTCAATCTTAAAGTAACAACAAAGAAGAGCATCTTTAAAATAAACAATTATGACTTTCCTTTCGTTTCCTTTCCTGCCTTTCCCCTCCCCCTTCCTGCCCTGCCCTCCCCCTCCCCCTTCCTGCCCTGCCCTTCCCCCTCCCCCTTTCCCGCCTTCCCCTTCCTGCCCCCCTTCCTGCCCCATCCCCTCCTGCCCCTCCCCCTCCTGCAATTCCCCCCTGTAGTTCCTCCCTTTCCTCTCCTACCCTCCCCTCCCCTTCCCTCACCCTTTCCATTTCCCTCCCCTTCCCTCGCCCTTTCCCTTTCCCTCTCCTCCCTTCCCCTTTCCCTCCCCTCCCCTTTCCCTCTCCTCCCCTCCCCTTTCCCCTTCCCTCTCCCTTTCCCTTTCCTCTCCTCCCCTCTCCCTTTCCGTTTCCCTTTCTTATCCACCCCTCCCCTCTCCCTTTCCCTTTCCTCTCCACCCCTTACCTCCCCCTTTCCTCTCCCCTCCCCTCTTCCTGTCCCTTTCCCTTTCCTCTCCTCCCCTCTCCCTTTCCCTTTCCTCTCCTCCTCTCCCCTTTCCCTTTCCTCACCTCCCCTCCCCTTTCCTCTCCTCATCTTTCCCTTTCCTCTCCTCCCCTCTCCTTTCCCTTTTCTCCCCTTCCCTCCCCTTTCCTCCCCTTCCCTCTCCTTTCCCCTTCCCTCTCTTTTCCCTTTCCCTTTCCCTCTTCTTCCCTCTCCTTTCCCTTTCCCGCCCCTCTCCTCCACACCCCTTTCCCTTTCCTCCCCTCTCCTCTCCTCCTATCTCCTTTCCCTTTCACTCCCCTTTCCTCTCCTCCCCTCTCCTCTCCTCCCCTCTCCTCCCCTCTCCTTTCCCTTTCCCTTCCCTCTATTTTCGTTTTCCCTTAACCTCCCCTCTCCTCCCCTCTTCTTTCCCTTTCCCGCCCCTCCCCTCTCCTCCCCACTCCTTTCCCTTCCCTCCCCTCTCCTATCCTCCTATATCCTCCTATATCCTTTCCCTTTCCCTCCCCTCTCCACCCCTCTCCACCCCTCTCCTCTCATCCCCTCTCATTTTCCTTCCCCTCCCCTCTCCTCTCCTCCCCTCTCCTTTCCCTTTCCCACTTCTTTCCCTTTCCCTCCCCTCTTCTTTCCCTTTCCCACTTCTTTCCCTTTCCCTGCCCTCTCCTTTCCCTTTCCCACTTTTTTCCCTTTCCCTGCCCTCTCCTTTCCCTTTCCCTTCCCTCTCCTTTCCCTTTCCCTTCCCTCTCCTTTCCCGTTCCCTCCACTCTCCTTTTCCTCCACTCTCCTTTTCCTCCACTCTCCTTTCCCTTTCCCTCCACTCTCCTTTCCCTCAACTCTCATTTCCCTTTGCCTCCCCTCTCCTCTCCTTTCCTCTCCTTTCCTCTCCTTTCCTCCCCTTTCCTCTCCTTTCCTCCCCTTTCCTCGCCTTTCCTCTCCTTTCCTTCCCTTTCCTCACCTTTGCTCACCTTTCCTCACCTTTGCTCACCTTTCCTCTCCTTTCATCACCTTTCCTATCCTTTCCTCTCCTTTCCTCACCTTTCCTCACCTTTCCTCTCCTTTCCTCTCTTTTCTCTCTTTTCTCTCTTTTCTCTCTTTTCTCTCTTTTCTCTCTTTCCTCTCTTTCCTCTTTCCTCTCTTTCCTCTCTTTTCTCTCTTTACTCTCTTTTCTCTCTTTCCTCTCTTTGCTTTTCTCTCTTTCCTTTTCTCTCTTTCCTTTTTCCCTTTTTTTCTTTTTTGGCATGCGTGAACAATTCTTAATCCTGTAAAAATAAAGTATGTTATTTCTCTACTCCACCCGTATCTCCTCCTTTATCTGCTCTCTCTCTCTCTCCTGTTTACTCTCTCTTCTCCTATCTCTCCATTCTATTGTAAGCAACTATTTTTTACCACTTAAATGTAGGACAACGTGATGATTATTTTAAAGAGAACTCATTCAGTCAAAAATGTGTAAAGTCAGAAATGCTCCTGATGTCTCCTGATGTTAGTGAATTTTAAATTTTATTGTTCTTCTTTAGCTGATATTTAAAAAAAAAAAAAAAAAAATTTGGCCTACGTAAAGCATCTTAGTATATATTATGTTATCGATTTTGTTTTAATTTACTGTCAAGATAGAACAAATCGTCATTAGCGGTTATTCAAATCTACTTGTGTATCGATGATTTTAGATCTACACGTGGAGACAAATAACTGATCGACTCCTATGTTTATCTTTGAAAATATAATTAAATTTATACCTTTAATGGAAACGTTTTATTTTCAAAATCTATATTCATATAATCGCCAACAATAACAGACACTCTGGATAGATTCCAAGGAAAAGTCTGCGCCATACAGCTATTTTTGTAAAGTAATATTGTTATTGTTTTCTCAGAGTTAGTGGGGTTCCCTTTTTTAATTCCCTTTTTTTTAAAAGAAAAAGCATCTTCCATCATTATCATCATCATCATCATCATCACCAACAATATGTATTTCAGCTCTGGATCTGGTATGAAACGTCTTGACCAGTTCAATTTTTGCGACTCTCTTGTAACGCATAATTTAACTTCTTGTGTATCTGCATGAGGAACCTGCCGTGGTGCAACGGTGCTAGTCTGCTGATTAGAAGGTTTAGGTTTAGGTTTAAACAACGGATCAACATCATGACACAAGGGTAGCAACCCATAAATGGCCCGTTCTACTCCTAACTCAAGTCTGAGTTCGAAGAATCTCAGCGCAGGGCACGAACTCCGTAGCACCGGCGAGTATCCTGAAATACTCATATGCGGATTTTTAACTCACAAGTGTTTGCTCAGGTAGCGCTGTTAGGCTAGTCTTTTCGATTTTCAACTGCGAAAAGATTTTTTACGTGCACAGCCATACACACAGGCGTCCGATCTTACTACCCAGAGACCAGGAGAAATAGGCCGTGGGTACAGGTCCTGACAGAGCAAGACTTTTTTTTGACTGGCCCTAGCTCTCAGGTCGACCCAGACTTGAGTGAGTACCAGGTATAGTCCGGGTAGTAGAGGTGGCCGGGGTGATGTTGACCAAATAACCAAAGGATGCCGATCGGTCTATAAAATAAAGGTCTAGCCGTATATGCCCAAAACGCCTAAAGGCGTAAAATAGGGTAGGTAGGTAGGTAATGAAGGTAATGTAGGTAATGTAGGTGCACGTTCTGCTGTCTGGGGCATCATTATATGCACGTGTGTTTGCATGATGTTTGCATCATCGTACCCATCTGTCTATTTGTCTGTCTATCTATTAACCTGTCTCGGTGCCTGTCTGTCTATTTATATAACTTCTGTCTGCCGGTCTGTCTGCCAATCTGTCCACCCGTCTGTCCGTCCGTCCATCAGTCTGTCTGTCTGTCAGCCTGCCTGCCTCTAGGTCAGTCAAACTATTGAATTTATCGATCGAATGAATCGGTCTAACCATCTCTGGTCACTACGTTTTCAACTATTCTGGTTTTGATCAACTCCTTTATTTCCATATTATTGGCCCCTCTGGGAGCTCCTTGCCATAGTTTAAGAACACAGATAAAGTGCTACATCCCAGACCTGTTTCCAAAGGCCATAAATCCTACAGCTGTCATTAAAGACGACAGCATTTCTTTCCCGTTTTATGCAGTAGACTGTCTTAAAACCCTGTGCTCTGTTGAGGTAATGGCACTGCCCATTCCCCAGACAAAAAATTTGAAAGTATGATAGTACCGACACAAATGGATTGCCTCCTACTGCAATGACTTCAGTAATTGTTACACGAAAATTTACTAAACAGGCCTAAATATTACACATGATAAACAAAAGAACACTTAAAACATCGATGATCCATATAAATACTGTCGTAACCCACAGCTGCTATTACCACCAGCGCCCTGATTACACTATCATCCTCAACATCACCGCCATTTAAAGAAAATCGTCATTTATATATAAAACCGTCTTCTGCTTTTGCCCTTTATTCCCCAGTGGAGTATAGGACAGCAGTCAACTCCCGCCATGTTGTCCTATCCTACTCAAGTTTCCATGGGCTAGAGTTCAAGGTTTCGATGCCTACTCTTTGCTGTCGCACGCAGCTCACTCTATGTCCTCCCTATCTTGCTGACTCCACTTTAGACTACCATTATATTTCAATGCTCTTGTGGTGTCTAGCTTAAAGCCCATCGACTTATAATGTTTCTTAGATGTTCCTAATGTGCGTCCTTTTCAACGCTAGTGTACTTTTATTTCTTTTGATTTACTGGAAATTGATTAGTTCTCTCCCAAAGCTGAACATCAGCGACTCTATCATGCCATTTAAATAATTATATTCTACGCAAGCATAAATTAATTAACGTTTGTAATGTATTAGTATGTTTTTGTTTGTTTTCCGTGTTTCCGCCCTAAAAAGCAATACAGGATTTGACAGATTAAAATCTTTAAATTTAACATTAGTTTTAATTTCCTTTGACCTCCACACATTTCATAGTGCTATAGGAATCCTAATGCTTGCCTTTTTCATTCTTAGCCTAATATTTCTGTCACCCAACACATCCAACACATCTTTAACTTTATTACTCCCCAAATAGATCCTGCAGTTGGATAGCATCAAGAGATTTTAGATTATTTTGCCTGGTTAATTCTTATAATTTTTTATCGTTCTTCCTGCTTCATCTTCTTCTTTTTCAGCATTCCAAGCCCTTGAGGTTCATTGCTGCAGATATCACTCCCCTCCATTAATCTCTCTGGTTAGCCTTTTCTTTCCAGTTGGTGACAACAAGTGTTTGCAGGTCTGTCTGGATGATAATTAGTATTTTAGATCTCTAGTCTGCCTCGTGGTCTACGACCATATATCTCCCTCGTGTATACAGTTTTTACTTTTCTGTCATCTCCGCCCCTTATGCATGTTTAAATGGAATTTGTGAGATATCTCATCAAGTATGTTAATTTCTTATTTAGTTAACTTGTCGTGCATCTGATAATGTGAGCAGATAGAAGAGAGATGTCATCGGCAAAGTCCAGATCATCAAGCTTTCTAAGGATTCCATAAGTTACATTTAGTACCAGTCTAGCCAACGGGGAAATAGTTGCCAGGATACGCTCCCCTTGATATTAAGGTTTTCGCCTATTAAAGTTGCTGGCAAAACAAACGTCTGATTGTTGTGGGTTTTTTTTTTTGGGGGGGGGGGGGGGGTATAAATGTTCCTCCTTTCCCATCTTGGTTAATCACCGGAGTCACAGATCAATCGATTACTTTCTTGAAACTAACTAGACTGCAGCCATCCCTGTTTGTATAAAGACATTGACCTGTCTGCCTCGAGATACGAAGATACGTGATATTGTGTATTTGTGTAGTATTGTCTAATCTATGTAAGTGCTGAGGAAGGCTCCAGAGCCGAAACGTTCACATTCTGTTTGTGTTTGTTACATTGTGAAGCTCGCTGATATACTTTTCGTTCGCTTTTATATCTTTCCCTGTACAAAGTAAGCACCGTCTGGATGATACTTTAATGCGTTGGTTTGTAATCTGGCGGTGAAACAGATTAGGATTCGATGATGAATTAGATTATAATCCGAAAGTAAACTTGATTATAATCTGATAGTGAAGTGGAGTATAATCTAGCAGTGAGCAAAGTTAGAATATAAAAGTGTTATTGATTATAATCTAAAGTATCCTTGGATTATATTGTGATGATGAAACGATTTATTATTGACGGTTAAATAGATTATATAATGCTGACGAGATGGATGATAATCTGACGGTAAACTGGTTTGGAAAAAAAAGGTCAATCTGACTGGAATCTGATGGTGAACTAAACTAGAGTCACGGTAACCGTGGTAATAATCAGAAAGTATGTTTGTTTGTTTTAGTATCCAGAAGCCATGAGTTGTTAACCCTTAGGCTCGGTATTATGGATATCACAACCTTGCGGCTTTGATTCCATTGTAAATACCGTAAATCTGGGAGAAAATGTGGCTTTCCTGCCTACTCCCGGGATTGAACCCGGACCACAAGGAGTTCATCACCCGGTCTCCGCGCAATCCGGTTTAGCCAACTACGCTAGAAAGCCGGGCATTAGAAAGTATGTAATATGTGACAACACTGTCCCCGCGTGGGATATTTCTGGGTGAAACAAAGGTACCCTTTTCCAATTCAACTAAGCTGAACGCCAGCCATTGTTTCTCAGTTATGTGCTATTTTCTAAACACTTTGATATCCTTATTCAATGTCATTTCGAACTGTGTTTGATGACTGTCAATATCTGTTATTTAATTTCACAAGACTTGTGCCAACACGCGATGTCCGTATCCTCGCTTGTGGAGGTCTGCCTCTGCCTCCTTTTCCGAAAACTGTACCCTTTACCACCGTTTTCTCCAGGCCACTATGATGTTTAAACATGACCAAAAAGCTCAGCTTTCAGGTCAGGATGCTGTTTATGAGCCAATTCTCCAAGATGCACAGATGGTATTAGATTTTAGTGATCTTCATTTTTTTGTTTTTTTTTGTTTAGGTAAATAGTATTCTAATAATGTGTACGTTGAATTTCATTTCAAAAGCTCCTATTTATCTCTTCAGATATTGAGTGAGAGTCCATATCTCACATCTAAAGGTGGCAAAGAGAACCACACATGATTGTCGCATAACAGTCCACACCCCTCTGGTCTTGAACCTGCCCACATCTTGTACACCTCTATGTTAATGATAAATTTCAAATCTTTGACTTTCCTCCATAGGTAAATAGTGCTTCTTTTGTACTAGTGTGTCAAGATGTCGGGTTAAAACTCAATTCGATGCTAATTCTATTGGAAATGACATGTATTTAAATTGAGCCACATAGGTGGGAGTTTTATTTATTGTGGAGCCAAATTCTATTGACCTAACTACCGCTTTGGGCGCGGATGAATCCTTCCCCGCCTCTAGCTGAAGAAATGCTTAGATTCGGAACTCACTCTTGACCGAGCTTTGACTGGGGAGACGCCATCTGCCTTATCTGTCTATCTGCTTACCTCCGTTTGAATCACCGATTGACCCGGAAACAGTAATGAGCATGGGTAAGTACATTGTGATTTATTTGTATTGAAACATTATGCCCTGCTGCTGACTGTAGGTCAGAGGTGGCTATGCAAAGCAACAGGACTTGGCCCTCAAACCATTTAAACTGCAAGAGAGTACGAAATTATAGCGTTCACCTACCGGCCGAGGAAATTTCTCTCCTCACACTCCCTCAATTGGTTCAAGACAGGGAAGAGCAGGTCAGACCGTTTTGATTAGTATCGCCTGGGGTCATGCTAATTTTAGAACAGAGGTGACGCCACATCCGCCCTACTCAAAATGTAAACATGGCAACTTCTGCGGGAGAGTAAGAACATTGTCTCGTCTTTCTGATGCTAGTTCGCTTTCTATGTGTGTGTGTGTTGTGTGTATATATATATATATATATATATATATATATATATATATATATATATATATATATTCTTGTAGGTGTGGTATACTTGTGTGAGTAAAGGTACCCTAGTATGGGAGGGAAATGGTGTTATCCCTCTGTAGGTTGGCAGGCTATCGCTGTCACTATGTATGACATTAAACAGAACATAGTTTCTTTCTAACCTTACTGCTACCACTGGTGATCCTAGGGCTGTTACAGACGTGATAGGTCTATTTAAGCCTAGTACAGACATCTGAGCTAAATATCTGTAGGAAGAGGGATGGGTGGTGAACATGGTTTAGTGTTTAGTGATTGCTAACGCTGGTTTTCCTCTTTGTCACAGGATAGTACTATTATCTGGAGGCCAGGTCAACAATTAGTATCCTGAAACCCATCCAGTGTAACCAACATACAGCCTGCAGTATAAGGGGTCTTCAATGAACACCTCACTCATGTTCCTGCACCATTGTCAAGTGTTACATGAGACGACAACTGTCAACTGTGCCTGTACGATCACCATCTCCTCATCATAGGAGCTTTTTATGTGTTCATGCTTGCAACAACTGCTTTGGTTAGAGGGCGGCATCAAGTCTAGTCTATAATAATTAGTAGATAACACGGAACATTATCCCCTAAGCTACTATTAAGGCCATAAAGACTTTAATGTGGTCAATGAAAAATTTTCAAGTGTTACCAACGCCAGTGACTGATGCACATTGTTATAAATGGTGAATTCACAAGACTTTGTAGCTGCTCAAGGCCTACTGTTGGAAGAACCAATACTTCAGATGAACAGAACGTTCTGGACAGATAAGTTATGGTCGCCAGTAAATGCGGTCACTCTTAACACTAAGTGCCACTTACCTAGGTCCAAAATTCTGCAGTTTAGCAATGATGTTACTTGCTGCTGCCAGGGACAAACCAGGAGTCCATCTGGAATAGGGGATTTCTTGCTTTCTTAGCCGGTTTACTTTTTCTTGCTAAATTCATTCTTTTACTTTCTCACTTGTGTTGCACTGAGGAAATGTTGTTTTATTAGTTTACATTCTGTGGTTAGTGTCCATCCTTCACAGTTCTTATGTTGTCTGGGGTGAATGCAGTATTGTTGTAATTCATGTTAGTTATACTGTGTTACTTTAACTAGCATAGGATTACTATCTCGTCTGGAGGGGGGGGGGGGGGAGAGGGCTTAAACGTATAGGAATATTTATCAATTCTGTAGTGCCATAATTTGAGTCGCTCAACTCCTGAAGAAGGTTGTTTGCCAGTAGCCGGCAGCCCCGTCTAACATGACCTGCATGGCCATAACGAACTGTATCGGCGAGATCGTGCATGTCATTGCTATCCAACCTGGAGCTCAGGTTACCTCGTAGTGAACGTCGTGGTAGAGAAGCTTATGGCGAATTTTTAGAAATATTACTTGATCATTTTAGTGATCTGTATCGATGCGTAGAACATGCGAAGGGCCTGTCAAAAAAGCTTACGGTGCACCGCCCCATTGTGCATTTTTGTCTGCTCGATGTCGCTCTGCCTTCGGTTTTTTTCCTGCTGTCGCCTGGCTATGCCTTTTCAACTGTCCTGAACTCGCGGGCACAGAGATTGTATATAATGTCACCAAAGCGTGTAAACTTGTCACCTAGCGACTTTTTCCCAAATTCACCAATAATATTCTCCCATAATTCACTCTCCAGCTTGCCCCACGACTCACAATAGCTTGCAGGTGGAAACTTAGTCGTGGTCTGCACTTCGTCGGATATCTTAAACGTGCGCCTCCGTAATCGACGTCGTGGGCCTCTCCAGGCAGATGGGGTTCACCCTGCCCGTCGTTTCCTGACGACTCATTAACTACAGAAGTAACTATGCGCCGACGCCTAATGCATGGCGCATCCTCGAATTTCATCCTTATGGCATGCGTTTTCAGACCATGCAACCACGCGAATGTAGATTTAGCACTATATGCCAGTATGGCGGAAGGGGAAGGGGGTTGCAAGAGTCCTTTAATTTTACTAATTTGTTTATAATTAAGGCGTTCAATATATTGTTGATAATAGTGAATTAAGCGTTATCATCATACAGAGGTGGGGCATATATTAGGTCATTTCTGATGTATTTGTAAACGCAAGTTGTTTCGCATCAAACGTTCTTTTACAGAGTGTGCAGTTATGTTTATAGAGCTGTGCAATGTTTAAAAAAAAAAAGTTGTTGGAGACTAGGAAAATACAATATTTCGAGGGAAGAATGAGACAAAATGCTAAAAAAACGCCAAGGAATTCCCACTGGTCTACCGTTCACACTCACTATTATAAGCACATCTCTGGAGATTCTAGAAGTTATCGATTCAAGACGTTTTGTTGCAAAGTGTATCTATTAGAGCGTTAGACATTGCATCAAAATGTAGGTGGTATTACAGTACAGTCTGTAATTAATTACATCTATCATAAGTTTGGGCATTTCTGAAACATCCCTTAATGCAGACAGTCTATGTGTGCTGGTGTAGACAGTCTTGGTGTGCTGGTGTAGACAGTCTTGGTGTGCTGGTGTAGACAGTTTTGGTGTGCTGGTGTAGACAGTCTATGTGTGCTGTTAGACAGTCTATGTGTGCTGGTGTAGACAGTCTATGTGTGCTGGTGTAGACAGTCTATGTGTGCTGATTCAGACAGTCTGTGTGTGTTGAAGCAGACCGTCTATGTGTGCTGGTTCAGACAGTCTGTGGGTGTTGATGCAGACCGTCTATGTGTGCTGGTTCAGACAGTCTGTGGGTGTTGAAGCAGACAGTCTGTGGGTGTTGAAGCAGACAGTCTATGTGTGCTGATGTAGACAGTCTATGTGTGCTGATTCAGACAGTCTGTGTGTGTTGAAGCAGACAGTCTATGTGTGCTGATTCAGATAGTCTGTGGGTGTTGAAGCAGACAGTCTATGTGTGCTGATTCAGACAGTCTGTAGGTTCTTCAACGACAACACTGGACTGTAGGTTCTTAAACGACAACACTAGACTGTAGGTTCTTCCATGATAACACTGGACTGTAGGTTCTTCCAAGACAACACTGGACTGTAGGTTCTTCCATGATAACACTGGACTGTAGGTTCTTCCAAGACAACACTGGACTGTAGGTTCTTCAACGACAACACTGGACTGTAGGTTCTTCAACGACAGCACTGGACTGTAGGTTCTTCAACGACAAGACTGGACTGTAGGTTCTTCAACGACAACACTGAACTGTAGGTTCTTCCACGACAACACTGGACTGTAGGTTCTCCGACAACAACACTGGACTGTAGGTTCTTCAACAACACTAGACTGTAGGTTCTTCCATGACAACACTGGACTGTAGGTTCTTCCATGACAACACTGGACTGTAGGTTCTTCCATGACAACACTGGACTGAAGGTTCTCCTACGACAACACTGGACTGTAGGTTCTCCCACGACAACACTGGACTGTAGGTTCTCCAACGACAACACTGGACTGTAGGTTCTCCAACGACAACACTGGACTGTGGGTACTCCTACGACAACACTGGACTGTAGGTTCTCCTACGACAACACTGGACTGTAGGTTCTTCAATGACAACACTGGACTGTAGGTTCTTCCATGACAACACTGGACTGTAGGTTCTTCCATGACAACACTGGACTGTAGGTTCTCCCACGACAACACTGGACGGTAGGTTCTTCCACGACAACACCGGACTGTAGGTTCTTCGATGACAACACTGGACTGTAGGTTCTTCAACGACAACACTGGACTGCAGGTTCTTCAACGACAACACTGGAATGTAGGTTCTTTAACGACAACACTGGACTGTAGGTTCTTCCATGACAACACTGGACTGTAGGTTCTCCCACGACAACACTGGACTGTAGGTTCTTCCACGACAACACTGGACTGTAGGTTCTTCGATGACAACACTGGACTGCAGGTTCTTCAACGACATCACTGGACTGTAGGTTCTTCGATGACAACACTGGACTGTAGGTTCTCCCACGACAACACTGGACTGAAGGTTCTTCAACGACAACACTGGACTATAGGTTCTCCTACGACAACACTGGACTGTAGGTTCTTCCATGACAACACTGGACTGTAGGTTCTTCCACGACAACACTGGACTGTAGGTTCTTCCATGACAACACTGGACTGTAGGTTCTTCCACGACAACACTGGACTGTAGGTTCTTCCATGACAACACCGGACTGTAGGTTATCTCACGACAACACTAGACTGAAGGTTCTTCACCGACAATACTGGACTGTAGGTTCTCCTACGACAACACTGGACTGTAGGTTCTTCCATGACAACACTGGACTGTAGGTTCTTCTATGATAACACTGGACTGTAGGTTCTTCTATGATAACACTGGACTGAAGGTTCTCCCACACGACAACACTGGACTGTAGGTTCTTCAACGACAACACTGGACTGTAGGTTCTTCCATGACAACACTGGACTGTAGGTTCTTCAACGACAATACTGGACTGTAGGTTCTTCCATGACAACACTGAACTGTAGGTTCTTTCATGACAACACTGGACTGTAGGTTCTTCAATGACAACACTGGACTGTAGGTTCTTCCATGATAACACTGGACTGTAGGTTCTTCCATGACAACACCAGACTGTAGGTTGCTCCATGACAACACTGGACTTAAGGTTCTCCTACGACAACACTGGACTGTAGGTTCTCCCACGACAACACTGGACTGTAGGTACTCCCACGACAATACTGGTCTGTAGGTTCTCCCACGACAACACTGGACTGTAGGTTTCACCACAAAAACACTGGACTGTAGGTTCTCCCACGATATCACTGGACTGTAGGTATTCCCACGACAACACTGGACTGTAGGTTCTCCCACGACAACACTGGACTGCAGGCAGTCTCACCACTACAACAATGGACTTTAGGTTCTCCCACAATAATACTGGACTGCAAGTTGTCCCACCACCACAACACTGGACTGCAGGTTGTCCCAACAAAACACTCGACTGCAGGTTCTTCCACCACAACACTGGACTGTAGGTTCTTCAACGACAACACTGGACTGAAGGTTCTTCCATGACAACACTGGACTGTAGGTTCTTCAACGACAATACTGGACTGTAGGTTCTTCCATGACAACACTGGACTGTAGGTTCTTCCATGATAACACTGGACTGTAGGTTCTTCCTTGACAACACCAGACTGTAGGTTGCTCCATGACAACACTGGACTTAAGGTTCTTCAACGACAACACTGGACTGTAGGTTCTTCAACGACAACACTGGACTGTAGGTTCTTCCATTACAACACTGGACTGTAGGTTCTTCAACGACAATACTGGACTGTAGGTTCTTCCATGAAAACACTGAACAGTAGGTTCTTTCATGACAACACTGGACTGTAGGTTCTTCAATGACAACACTGGACTGTAGGTTCTTCCATGATAACACTGGACTGTAGGTTCTTCCATGACAACACCAGACTGTAGGTTGCTCCATGACAACACTGGACTGTAGGTTCTCCCACGATATCACTGGACTGTAGGTATTCCCACGACAACACTGGACTGTAGGTTCTTCTATGATAACACTGGACTGAAGGTTCTCCCACGACAACACTGGACTGTAGGTTCTTCAACGACAACACTGGACTGCAGGTTCTTCAACGACAACACTGGAATGTAGGTTCTTTAACGACAACACTGGACTGTAGGTTCTTCCATGACAACACTGGACTGTAGGTTGTCCCACGACAACACTGGACTGTAGGTTCTTCCACGACAACACTGGACTGTAGGTTCTTCGATGACAACACTGGACTGCAGGTTCTTCAACGACATCACTGGACTGTAGGTTCTTCGATGACAACACTGGACTGTAGGTTCTCCCACGACAACACTGGACTGAAGGTTCTTCAACGACAACACTGGACTATAGGTTCTCCTACGATAACACTGGACTGTAGGTTCTTCCATGACAACACTGGACTGTAGGTTCTTCCACGACAACACTGGACTTTAGGTTCTTCCATGACAACACTGGACTGTAGGTTCTTCCACGACAACACTGGACTGTAGGTTCTTCCATGACAACACCGGACTGTAGGTTATCTCACGACAACACTAGACTGAAGGTTCTTCACCGACAATACTGGACTGTAGGTTCTCCTACGACAACACTGGACTGTAGGTTCTTCCATGACAACACTGGACTGTAGGTTCTTCTATGATAACACTGGACTGTAGGTTCTTCTATGATAACACTGGACTGAAGGTTCTCCCACGACAACACTGGACTGTAGGTTCTTCAACGACAACACTGGACTGTAGGTTCTTCCATGACAACACTGGACTGTAGGTTCTTCAACGACAATACTGGACTGTAGGTTCTTCCATGACAACACTGAACTGTAGGTTCTTTCATGACAACACTGGACTGTAGGTTCTTCAATGACAACACTGGACTGTAGGTTCTTCCATGATAACACTGGACTGTAGGTTCTTCCATGACAACACCAGACTGTAGGTTGCTCCATGACAACACTGGACTTAAGGTTCTCCTACGACAACACTGGACTGTAGGTTCTCCCACGACAACACTGGACTGTAGGTACTCCCACGACAATACTGGTCTGTAGGTTCTCCCACGACAACACTGGACTGTAGGTTTCACCACAAAAACACTGGACTGTAGGTTCTCCCACGATATCACTGGACTGTAGGTATTCCCACGACAACACTGGACTGTAGGTTCTCCCACGACAACACTGGACTGCAGGCAGTCTCACCACTACAACAATGGACTTTAGGTTCTCCCACGATAATACTGGACTGCAAGTTGTCCCACCACCACAACACTGGACTGCAGGTTGTCCCAACAAAACACTCGACTGCAGGTTCTTCCACCACAACACTGGACTGTAGGTTCTTCAACGACAACACTGGACTGAAGGTTCTTCCATGACAACACTGGACTGTAGGTTCTTCAACGACAATACTGGACTGTAGGTTCTTCCATGACAACACTGGACTGTAGGTTCTTCCATGATAACACTGGACTGTAGGTTCTTCCTTGACAACACCAGACTGTAGGTTGCTCCATGACAACACTGGACTTAAGGTTCTTCAACGACAACACTGGACTGTAGGTTCTTCAACGACAACACTGGACTGTAGGTTCTTCCATTACAACACTGGACTGTAGGTTCTTCAACGACAATACTGGACTGTAGGTTCTTCCATGAAAACACTGAACAGTAGGTTCTTTCATGACAACACTGGACTGTAGGTTCTTCAATGACAACACTGGACTGTAGGTTCTTCCATGATAACACTGGACTGTAGGTTCTTCCATGACAACACCAGACTGTAGGTTGCTCCATGACAACACTGGACTGTAGGTTCTCCCACGATATCACTGGACTGTAGGTATTCCCACGACAACACTGGACTGTAGGTTCTTCTATGATAACACTGGACTGAAGGTTCTCCCACGACAACACTGGACTGTAGGTTCTTCAACGACAACACTGGACTGTAGGTTCTTCCATGACAACACTGGACTGTAGGTTCTTCAACGACAATACTGGACTGTAGGTTCTTCCATGACAACACTGAACTGTAGGTTCTTTCATGACAACACTGGACTGTAGGTTCTTCAATGACAACACTGGACTGTAGGTTCTTCCATGATAACACTGGACTGTAGGTTCTTCCATGACAACACCAGACTGTAGGTTGCTCCATGACAACACTGGACTTAAGGTTCTCCTACGACAACACTGGACTGTAGGTTCTCCCACGACAACACTGGACTGTAGGTACTCCCACGACAATACTGGTCTGTAGGTTCTCCCACGACAACACTGGACTGTAGGTTCTCCCACGATATCACTGGACTGTAGGTATTCCCACGACAACACTGAACTGTAGGTTCTTCCACGACAACACTGGACTGCAGGCAGTCTCACCACTACAACAATGGACTTTAGGTTCTGCCACGATAATACTGGACTGCAAGTTGTCCCACCACCATAACACTGGACTGCAGGTTGTCCCAACAAAACACTCGACTGCAGGTTCTTCCACCACCACAACACTGGACTGTAGGTTCTTCAACGACAACACTGGACTGTAGGTTCTTCCATGACAACACTGGACTGTAGGTTCTTCAACGACAATACTGGACTGTAGGTTCTTCAACGACAACACTGGACTGTAGGTTCTTCCATTACAACACTAGACTGTAGGTTCTTCAACGACAATACTGGACTGTAGGTTCTTCCATGACAACACTGAACAGTAGGTTCTTTCATGACAACACTGGACTGTAGGTTCTTCAATGACAACACTGGAATGTAGGTTCTTCCATGATAACACTGGACTGTAGGTTCTTCCATGACAACACCAGACTGTAGGTTGCTCCATGACAACACTGGACTGTAGGTTCTCCCACGATATCACTGGACTGTAGGTATTCCCACGACAACACTGGACTGTAGGTTCTTCTATGATAACACTGGACTGAAGGTTCTCCCACGACAACACTGGACTGTAGGTTCTTCCATGACAACACTGGACTGTAGGTTCTTCAACGACAATACTGGACTGTAGGTTCTTCCATGACAACACTGAACTGTAGGTTCTTTCATGACAACACTGGACTGTAGGTTCTTCAATGACAACACTGGACTGTAGGTTCTTCCATGATAACACTGGACTGTAGGTTCTTCCATGACAACACCAGACTGTAGGTTGCTCCATGACAACACTGGACTTAATGTTCTCCTACGACAACACTGGACTGTAGGTTCTCCCACGACAACACTGGACTGTAGGTACTCCCACGACAATACTGGTCTGTAGGTTCTCCCACGACAACACTGGACTGTAGGTTCTCCCACGATATCACTGGACTGTAGGTATTCCCACGACAACACTGAACTGTAGGTTCTCCCACGACAACACTGGACTGCAGGCAGTCTCACCACTACAACAATGGACTTTAGGTTCTCCCATGATAATACTGGACTGCAAGTTGTCCCACCACCATAACACTGGACTGCAGGTTGTCCCAACAAAACACTCGACTGCAGGTTCTTCCACCACCACAACACTGGACTGTAGGTTCTTCAACGACAACACTGGACTGTAGGTTCTTCCATGACAACACTGGACTGTAGGTTCTTCAACGACAATACTGGACTGTAGGTTCTTCCATGACAACACTGGACTGTAGGTTCTTCCATGATAACACTGGACTGTAGGTTCTTCCATGACAACACCAGACTGTAGGTTGCTCCATGACAACACTGGACTTAAGGTTCTTCAACGACAACACTGGACTGTAGGTTCTTCAACGACAACACTGGACTGTAGGTTCTTCCATTACAACACTGGACTGTAGGTTCTTCAACGACAATACTGGACTGTAGGTTCTTCCATGACAACACTGAACAGTAGGTTCTTTCATGACAACACTGGACTGTAGGTTCTTCAATGACAACACTGGACTGTAGGTTCTTCCATGATAACACTGGACTGTAGGTTCTTCCATGACAACACCAGACTGTAGGTTGCTCCATGACAACACTGGACTTAAGGTTCTCCTACGACAACACTGGACTGTAGGTTCTCCCACGACAACACTGGACTGTAGGTACTCCCACGACAATACTGGTCTGTAGGTTCTCCCACGACAACACTGGACTGTAGGTTCTCCCACGACAACACTGGACTGTAGGTTCTCCCACGATATCACTGGACTGTAGGTATTCCCACGACAACACTGGACTGCAGGCAGTCTCACCACTACAACAATGGACTTTAGGTTCTCCCACGATAATACTGGACTGCAAGTTGTCCCACCACCACAACCCTGGACTGCAGGTTGTCCCAACAAAACACTCGACTGCAGGTTCTTCCACCACCACAACACTGGACTGAAAGTTCTCCCACCACCACTACACTGGAATGAATGTTCTCCCACCATCACAACACTGGACTGCAAGTTGCCCCACCACCACAACACTGCACTATAGGCACTACCACCACTACACTGGACTGTAGGTTGTCGCCCCACCACAACACTGGACCGTAGGTTCTACCACCACAACACTGGACTGTAGGTTGTCCCACCACCACAAGAATGGACCGTAGGTTCTATCACAACAACACTGGACTGCAGGTTGTCCTTCCACCCCAACACTGGACTGTAGGTTCTACCACCACAACACTGGACTGCAAGTTCTCACAGCACCACACTCCTTAAAGGAGCTGTGAGTTTAAGTACATGGGTGTGGCTGGTGATTTCCATACTCGGCACTGATGTGAATGCACAGTGTGCAGTGCGGTCGACTGTGATAATCTAGCGCAATGATTCCCAAACTGTGCACTGCGACGCTCCTGGGAGCCGCGACCTCTTCACAAGTTCGGCGCGAAATTGTCGAAGATACACGAGTTTTATTTGTTTTGATCTCTTACATAAGAGTAGCCATGCTTTTACTTAGGTTAGGGCGCCGTGAAAACATTTTAACTGGGAGAAAAATGTGCCGCGACTAGAACAAGTTTTGGAAACACTGATCTAACGGTAAATTTTTCATAATGTTGCACATTCCAGTAATGGAGTCCTTATTAAAAAAAAGAAACCATCTAAATTATTCCAATAGCAACAGCCTGATGTAATCGATGGGATAATCGGTCTCCGAAATAGTCCAGTAAGCATAAAAACCGAATAATCTAAGCTGATGAGCCGATCATATGCTCTGTATCGCAATCAGTTTCATATACTCACTTAATCCTCAATCGAGTGAATAGGTTTATATAAAATCACTGTTGCGCGCACGCTCCCAGCTTCAATGTTTTGACGCTTTAAACCGCAACAATAGGTCTGGATGAATTAGCCAGAAAAAAAAATTGTTTTACGAATTATGCTAAGCAGTAGCTGGAAAGAACAGACGTTGATAAAACCTTGGTAAAATTTAAATTTCGAATGTCTGTATACAGAAACCCACAGGATCATAGAAGGTTTGAAGGTTTGAAAAGGATCAACATCATGGCACACGGCTAATAACCCATTAGTACTCCATTCTTTTCTAACCCTAAGTCTGAGTCCGAAGAAGCTCAGCACAGTGCACAGGCTCGTTAGCACTGGCGATGATTCTGAAATACTCTGCGTAGATTTTAAACTCCAAATTTTTACCCGGGCAGCGCCGTTAGGCTACTCTTGTCGATTTCCAACTGTCAAGTGATTTTATTACGTGCGCAACAATGCACACGGGCGTCCGATCTCACTAACCAGAGAACAAGGGAAATTACTAGAAGTCAAAGTCCATGTGAAAAATTCCAGCCCTTACCGGGGATTGAACCCGAAACCTCTACACTCGAGGCGGACACCTGAGACGGAAACTTAAGAATACAGTTAAAAGGGTAATTTCTGGGGGGCCATCCCATCGCCCAACACATTTGTCTCTGGCCTTCCAACAACTGCCTGGTCAGGTGTTGTCATAACCATAGTAAAGTAAATTAGAGGACCCTTTTCCACGCCTTTCAGGCGTATTGGGTACACAGGGCTAGACCTATATTTTATAGTCCAAACAACACTTTATGGGTGACGTGGTCAGCATCACGCCGACCGCACTTACTACCCAGAATCGTACCTTGTACCCACTCAAGGCTGGGTCGACCCGGGATCCAAGGTCATTTTTTTTTTAAAAGACCGGCTCTGCCAGGAAGAAAACCCACGACCTTCCGATCCGCAGGCGGGCGTCTACGCCACGGCGACTACCGGATCATAATATGTGAGAGCTAAATTCCACTTAAGATTAATTGAGACTGTAATAGATTCCTGGGGGATCACTTGTCTACGTTCACTAACCACGCACGCTTGTTTAAACCTTTCAATGGGACACAAAGGTAGCGCTGTGACATTTTCTTCTATCCAAAAGTGGTACAACTTTGAACATTTTCAGCGATTTCAGAACGGATTTATTTGGCTAAAATCTAGGCCACGCGGTGCTGGTCGTCATATCCGACCACTATTTTGCCTGCTAATTCTGCTGTTGCTGCCGTCGCTTCCGGCATCGCCACTGCTGCTCTGCCGCTACTACTTCTTGTTCTTCACGTTCTTGTTTTTCTTTTTCTTTTTCTTCATTTTCGTAGTCGTAGTACTCGTAGTCGTAGTCGCAGTAGTAGTAGTAGTAGTAGTAGTAGTAGTAGTAGTAGTAGTAGTAGTAGTAGTAGTAGTAGTAGTAGTAGTAGTAGTAGTAGTAGTAGTAGTAGTAGTAGTAGTAGTAATAGAGTAATAGTAGTAGTAGTAGTAGTAGTAATAGTAGTAGTAGTAGTAGTAGTAGTAGTAGTAGTAGTAGTAGTAGTAGTAGTAGTAGTAGTAGTTTTAATACTATAATTTTTATTATATTTGTTATTAGTGTTATTTTAATACATGGAAATGACTGAAAAATGTAATCGTGTGTATTTGAGGACGCTTGCAGGAGCTTGAATGTAGACTGCAGAGAATGTGGATTGAGAAATATTGCATCAAACTGAAAAATTAGTTAGATTTAAACCATAACGTCTTTTAGTTTTAGTTGGAGGCTTAAAATAGCCGCAGAGCGGCGGCATACATTCGCAATATGGCCACGCCTTGGGGTATATGCGACGAGCTCTGATGTTGATTCCTAGATCAGCATCTAGGAATCAGCCACCAGCCACTCTGCCTATCAAACCACACCGGATCAAACTTAGGGCTATGATAATGGAACTCTGGTCTTGCGTCAGTCTTTACACACACACTCCCCCCCCTCCCACCCCCCTTTTTTTCTGTCCCTCTCTCTTTACTGTACAACATTCTGACACAAGATCCTTCCCTCCAGTGTTGGCTGGGTCCCTTAAGGGACAATTATCGATGAATTATTTCAAGTAATCTTTAGAAGTGGAAGAAGAGAAAGCAAAAACCAATACAATTTGTAGACAAGAAGCAAAAGTTGCTTGCTGAAAATAATCCCATAGGGACTGGCATGTACTTTTCGTGGTATGAGTTCCCCTTATAACGCCACCGACGGGCATGTTAGTTAACGCTCCTTGCCTCCACGGTTCCCGACCACTTTCAATCAGTGATACTTCGGAATGCGTTCGCTTTCCTATACGTCCAACTTGGTAGAGCTTATGTTTAGATGCGAAACTTCTTACATTATATTCGTTCGCTTTGATATATGTCTAATTTGGTAGAGCTGATGTTTAGATGCGAAACTTCATACATGATATTTGTTCGCTTTGGTATACGTCCAACTTGGTAGAGCTAATGTTAAGTTGCGAAACTTCTTACATTATATACGAGCTTCGTCTTGAATACGATTCATCTGATAGAACGTGTATGAGTCAAAAATTAGTCGCCACACTGAGCGTTATCTGTGTTTACCTATCTCGCGACAAAGCCATGGATAGATGGTATTGACTTTGCAAAGAAGTATCACCCACAACAAAGCCCAACTAGCCGGAATAACATGGACTGGAATGATCAGAGAGAATGCAGAAGCAAAAGTTCAGCGGAAGCACAGTTAATTTATATCTACTTAAAACTATATAATTTCAGCTATGCTTGCGAGGAAACGAGCGTAAACGGTAACTAAACTGGGCGAAGCGGCTGAAAGAGCTTTGAGTTGGCTGTGGACGCAACACAACGTCGTGGGAGAATGGCCTTGGTAGAGTGGTCCGAGTCTCTGGAGGAACGGAGCTTCTAATCCCTTAAAAGCCAAAGAATCTGACTGATGTGTGCCAGTGTCCCTCTGCCAGTTGCCAAAGTCTAACATGTGTCCGATGAACCAACCGAAAGCTTGTCACTTGGTCGTTAAGGTAGCCGGCTGATCTAATTGGCTGCCGCATCGAAAATGTATATTTAACTTTGAATATCACAGTAACCGTTGCATAGTCATCATTTTGTTTTGTCCCTGTCCGCGAACATCCGGTATAGTGCAGCAGGAGAAGTTTGAGGCCTGGGGCTCATGGCCCAGGTCGGCCCAGCCTCTGAAATTGTCTAGGAGGTAACGGGCCGAAACAATTGTCGACGATTGATCTTCTACAGATGATCTGTGGACTCCTGCTGCACGTTCTTCTTGTTGTCAATTGATGTTTGTGGCTACATCGTTCATTGCTTTTAACTGAACACTGTATTGAGCAGCGTAATAGTTAGAACTATGTTTTTGCATGTTAAAGTGATCGACGTATTATTCCCGTTTGTCAAATATTTAAAAAAAAAAAAAAAAAAAAATTATTGTTTAAAAAAAAAACACACACAAGCACAATTCGTGACGACTGCACCAGCTATACCACCATAGATCATTGGATTCAGGACCCCTCCCACGGGACCCTATTGTCCAGCAACACTTTATAATAGACACATGATTTATATATATATATATATATATATATATATATATATATATATATATATATATATATATATATATATATATATATATATATATATATATATATAAACCATGTGTCTATTTGTGCTATTACACAGCAGCCTTTCCTCGATTCTGCTCTAACCTGAGCATTCAATTCAATATCATGGATGAAGAGAGAGAGAGAGAGAGAGAGAGAGAGAGAGTGTGTGTGTGTGTGTGTGTGTGTGTATGTTGCAGGGGGGAGGGGGGGGGGAGGATGTTTTAAGGGGTGTCAAGCATTTTTTTTTAACTGAGTGCATTTACATAATTATAGATCAAATAATAAGCTTTTTTGAAAATTATTTATAAAACAAAAAGCCATGGATTTTTTTTTTTTTTTTTTTTTTTTTTTTTCAATTTTATAAGCAGTTTGTATACATACAGGTAAAAGGAATGTAATAAAAGTTTAAGAAGACATTCTGACCAAAAACGCGGCTCCATACTGTCGCTTTTACTTGTTGCTGAATCTATTCAGCACGTTGTTTCTTTTGCTACTTCTGTCAGGTCAGTTACTGGGTAGTAAATATGTCAAAGACAGATCTCAAGCCGTGGGGACACGATACTTGGCTGAGACACCGACAAAATGGAATCAGTTTGGAGTGGATGGGGGGAGGCTGGCCTCTAGGGGAAGTATGGGGCCAGCCAGTTTAAATTGTTCTATAAGGAAGGCAGTATTCAAGTTGCCTTAGCTTTGTTTCAGTGCTTAATATTACTAAAAATAAAGACAATACAATGGTAGATAACCCAAAACATAATAATACATTTGGAATATTTTGAAATGTATAAAGAAATACACACAATAGAAATATTATACATTTCTTTTGCAAAGAGATTTAGGGTGTGGGGGGTGGGTGGGTGGGTGGTGGGGGGGGGGGGGCATTAGCCCCCAGCACCCTGACAAGGTTATCAATAAGACCGCTAACATCTGGTAATTTGGAGCGATAAGGTTCATATCTCTGTGGCTAAGTCGATGCGAACGCTTCGTGATGCCGGGTTCGATCCAAGCTGCGGGCCATGAGCTTTGCGTTGGTTTCGGCAATGGTATCAGGGGGGCCGACCGTCCAGGGAGTAATGGCAAACTACTGGACGTAAATTTGCCTAGAAAAACCACAAAACAACCAGGGGCTGTTGGGGTTGGTTCTGCAACGTCCTGTAAAATATACGCAACTAACCTAAAAGGGTTCATAAGGTAGCTAGGTGGTTACGTTTGCCAGTATTAATAAATACTCAGTACAACAGTAGGCTCTAATTGATGCTAACAACTAACATACATAGAGATGGTAATATGGTAACCTATTGCCTTCGCAGTTCTTAAACAGGTAGTAGGTCAATGCTTTGCTGGAGAGAAAAAATCATCACGTTCATCCAGCGTCCCCGAAGACAGAACTTTAGGTTAATATTGAGACTAGGTTATGTTCGCCTTATAAAATGGCTTAGTATTTGCACGTCACAAAGAGTCCTGAAAAAGACGTCGGCACTGCTGAGGCGATTAAAGAAGTAAAGTAAAGTAAAGTAAAGTAAGGGACGCTTTCCACGCCTTTAGGCGTATAGGGAATATAGGGCTAGACCTATATTTTTATAGACCAACGGCACAAGATGGGTGATGTGGTCAGCATCACGCCGGCCGCCTCTACTTTCCGGGATTGCACCCGGTACCCACTCAAGGCTGGGTCGACCTGGGAGCCAAGGGCATTTTTTGAAGAAAAGTCCGTCTCCACCAGGGAGCGAACCCACGATCTTCCGATCCGCGGCGCGCGTCTAGCCGCTCTGCCACGGCGACTCCCCTTTAAAGAAGACAAACCCAAATATTGCCCCGACCGGCGACGAAGTCGTCCAACAGCGACCGCTACCCTGTCGCCAAAATGTGTTTTTAATCAGGATTTAAAAAAAAAAAAACGAAATTATTCGAATTACCTAGCAAGGGACGCTAAGCGAAAATAACGTTGTAATGCAGAAGTTAAAAGTTGCATCCCTTTTTATTGTAGGTTTAGAATAGACCTAGCAGTTAGTAATGACTCAGTTTCAGTTTGTAACGACTGTCCACGAAAAAAGCACAGAAAGCTCACATTAGAAACTCCAGGGGCTATGGTTTTACTTAAAGTTAAATCAACGGTATCCCAGACTGTTGGTTCCTAGCCTCAGATTTTGGAAAGTCTACAATTAGTCGTCACTTACAACAAGCTTTGTACGGACGCAGTGCGTCTATTCTCTCCCCTGCCCCCTCCTCCTTCACCCCTAAACAAACAACAACTGGGCCCTGGAGCTCATACGAAAAAAAAAAAAACAGGAATAATCTTAGTCGTGTTATGGCTCATCTCGCTAGTACCTTTTTCCTTGGACCCCTTCGACATAAGGTAGGCAGCAGAGCCACCATGTTTCCTTTTTTTTTTTTTGGTAGCCTCCATGATGAACCGAAGAAATAGAACAGGCATAGGGAGAAGGCGAGCAGCATTTAAACAATTACACAAAGTGCGAAAGACACCTTACCGGTTACAAGAGGATGAAGAGAAGCTAGAAAGACTAGAAGAGTTAAAGCGGTGTGCAGTATATATTTAAAACAATGCTAAAAGGGAACATTTAATAAGCTAAACTAGCTGTACCCGGCCACGCGTTGCTGTGGCATAGTTTGGTTAAATGAAAATGAAAAAAAATAGAAATCGCACGTGTCTAATACAATCATTGTCTGCTCAGATATAGAGATAGTCTTTGATCCCCGCCCCGCCCCCCCCCCCCCCCCCGCACCCCTCCACCACCACAACAAAATCCACCTACTACTCTCTCCCTCGTCAAAGGGTTTTGGAAAAGAAATACAATGGAAATCGCACGTGCCTAATATAGTTAATGTCGAAATCATTTTCTGCACAGATATAGAGATAGTCTGGTTTTCCAACTTTAGAACACGCACCTTATAATTGTGTCTTTATATTAGTGGTCGTTCAAATGGTGTTATTAGCACAGTAACAAAAATGGTTATTTGGTTATCACATGCTAAAGCTGTTTGTATTTTTATAGGGGACGGAAGTAAAGCTACAACTGTACTTGTGAATAACAAAGTAAGTCGTAAAAAATAGAAAAGCGGAGGTAACGTTGGTAAAATATAAACAAATTAGGTAATGAGATCTTGAAAATCACGTGTAAAGCTCTTTAAGTTCTCTTAAATTTAAGTCATTACCCCCTCCCCTCTTCCACCGACTACTGCTCTCTCCCTCTCCGAAGGATTTGAAAATCTTTACCTGGCAATATTTTTTTGCTGTTGCTGTAACTGACATTGACATCCCTGTCCATCCGGACTAAACTGGGGAGCAGGAATTGTAATAGGTAGTGAATGGGGCTAGTGTAATATTTACCATATCATCATTCAAGTACCAGTACAACTACTACCACGACATCCACCACAGTAGCTAAAATAATGTCCCTGCCTTCTGTGTTACTATCGGAGTAGACAGAGAGTCGTGAGCCAGAAGATTTGGTTCCGCATGGCTAGTGCTGTCGCCACAGACTGGTCAGGTTAGGATGTATAATTTCACTTGCCGACAGAAGAACGCCATAACCTTACCGGCGGTCTTCACATGAGAGCACTATGGTGTAACAGCCCAACCATAACTATTACTGCTGCTGCTACTTTAAGTGGGTAAAGCAGTTACTGTGACTTAAAGCTCTCTCAGTTAATAGTTTGCCCCCCCCCCCCTAAATTCACCGACAAACAACTCTTTCCCTCATTGAAGTAGTTGGGAGGGGGGGGGGGAACACTTGAAAAGCAAATGAACAGAGGAAAAAACACACCATAATTAGGAAATAAACGCTATGGTAAACAGCACAGCTTAAAATTCCAACGCAGATGAAATAACTAAATCTAAATGAAAATAAATGGAAAGCTATGAAATTTCAGCGTAACCATGCAATCGGAAAGTTAAAAAATGCAAACATAAGTATGCGAAATGATCAAATTTAATTATCCAATGGTTTACCAATTTACTTGTCTTTTTTTTTTTTTTCTTAGTATGAGGATATTATTTTAGTCCAGGGTAAAAAAAAATTAACTACTGCGGATTTGAACCCTGGTCTCCCGCACGGGATCCCAGTGTTTTAACCATTCGACAAAGCAGCCACTTAATCGGAGCACCGAAAAGAGAACTAAACTATTAGAGATGTGTGTCCCTACTACTGTGTCCCGATTATAACACAACTCAAAACCGCAGGCAATTGTTTTCTCGTAGACAGATACTCCAGATATATTAATGAAACGGCACAACAATAGAAATCGCACGTGTCTAACACGGTTAATGAAGTTAATGTCGCAGTCATTGTCTGCGCCGACGTCGAGATAGTCATTGATGCCCCCCCCCCCCCCCCCCCCAATCGAAAGTTGTTTGGAAAAAAAAACAGAAAATAGAAATTGTGTTTAATATGGTTATTGTGGCAAATATAGAGATAGTCTTGTTTGCTGAACCACGACCTACTCTATGTATTAGAAAAGGCGTTGGCTGCACGTAACTCGCCGGCGAATGGTGGAAGCCTTGCGTTCTGACTACGGCGCATGCGCAATTACTAACGTGGCTATAATTAGAAATCACTAAAATTATAAATATTAGTTTCGAATATTATGGCATAAATTGTCGAAAACTATCTCTAACAATGACAGGTTGAATTTCGAACCATGATGGTTCAACATCCGGTATCAAAACAAACATATCCTGAAAATTTCAGCTAAATCGGTTCAGTAGTTTCCGAGTCTATAGGGGATAAACAAACACACAAACATTGATTTTTATATATATATAGATTGTAGGGGATAAATAACTGGGTATGTTTTGGAAACGTCACGAGCAGAAGCAAAAGATGGATCAGTCTAACGGCAAAAGGCATTACATACACTGAAAATGGTATGCCAATGACAACAGAAAAATATAAAGGGGAATAATTTTGTTTCAGAGATTTACAGCTCAAACTGATCATAGTGATAGGGAATTTAGAAATTCAGTCAGAGATAATCTGTCCAATACTATGGACAACAATTATTTTTAGGATATCATTAGTGCAGAGGATATAAAATTTCTATTACAAAAGACAAAAGACACTGTTCATGGGCCAGACGGAGTCAGGTATGCTCATATAAAGAGCATGAGTGATAAAGGCAAGAGGAAAATTGCTTTTCACTTTAACTTGAGCATCAGAACAGCTTCAGCACCCAGTGAATTGGTACACAAACAGCTACCTAATCCCACTCCCAAGTCAGGTAAAGATCATTTTAGAATCAGCGGTGTCATGATTATCCCTCTACAAAATACTTTTGGCAAGGTGCTAGAGAGGATTTTTTTCAAATGTCAAATTACTCATGTTTTTGGAAATGAAAAAGCTCCTGCTAAAAGGTTTGACTAGTACCGGCTAAGGAAAGATACCCAGTCAAATGCAGCAACTTGTGCTGTTGTTGTTTATGCGGGGTTTCAAAACAGACAGGAGAAGACGGTAGTGGCAGCACTCGATCTTGAGGATGCGGAAAACAAAATCAGATATGATATTTTAATATCTGCGCACATGAAGAAGGGAGTTTGTCACTGGCATTCACGTATGGTTGCCCTCCGCCTAGGTACACGGACCTTAAAACCTTGTAATATCGCCTAGGGACTACACCAGATTCCCAGTGCTCTTCAATGTTATACAAGCAAGACTGCAGAACTTGAAGCGCCAGGTGATGGAACGATATTGACATTTGCTGATAGTGTTCTTGCCTATAGTCAGGGGAGCGACAGGCAACAAACAGCCAAGAGCTACATGCGACTGTAGACATAGCGACTGACTTGTGTGCAGAGAAGGGTGCTGTCATAACTCGGAAAAGGCGGCCGTTTAATGACGCTATCTGGACACTAGCATTGTAAGAGCTAATGTTCCAAGCCTCACAGTTAGGGACATAAACATCAAAAGATAAAGCAAACTGAGGTACATGGGTGTGACTTTTGATATAAATTTGTCCTTCAGTGATCATATGGGGGCAGTTGCGACGAAATGTTAAAAAAGGACTCAATGCACTTAAGATTACGGCAGCAATGAACATAGAACAAAGAATATTGATGCTATGAATGCTTACTTTATCAAAGAGTCATCTGATGAAACTTGAAGGCATACAGAATGAAGTCATGCGGGTAATTCTGGGACGTACAAGAGATACCCTGGTAGTAAGAATGCGATTTATACTTGCACTGCCTATTATTGCAGATAGGCTCAAAGTTATGCAAGGAAAGTCATATTTACTAGGTAGAGCTAAGGGTCACAATAAAAAGAGTGATGGTGGATGGCGCAGGCTAAAGGCACAATCAGGCATGTGTAACAGGCTTGATAAATCTGGGCGAGGAGAGGAGTGGGTCAAAGTGTCCGAGCAAGAATCAGATTGTGAATGCTTCTAATAACTTTGGGTCGTGAGTGCAGAGGCTGGCCAGCTGGTGCTGCAGAATCACAAGTGCAACAATTGATAATAGACTATTCCCGCCCAGCTGATATGATTATCTACACACATGGCTCTGTATTTAGACGAAATGCACAGAGGCTCATAGCAAAAAGCGAATGGACGTCGCTTAGTGCAGCAAAGCCTGACATATGGGTTAGTTCGATGTTAGTCTCCCCAAATAGATTAGGTCACTTTTTATGCACAAGTTTGTTGGGCTGGTCGACTTTCCTGAAGATTACATGTGTGTCCCGCTCTGTTGTTTTGGTTTCTACGATGTCCTGCATTTACGTTTTCATTCCGAGGAAGAGAATGCCTGTGACATAGGTTGCAGCACTCTCTGTGGGTGGGGGGGGGGGGGGGGGGGGGGGGGGGGGGGGGACTATGTTAGACCCGGTTTCTCCATGTTTTTGGAATGTTAAAAGCGCTGGCGTGCTGAAATATACGACATGCGATATCAACAGCATTGTAGAACGAACACCTCCGTAACCGTTTTCGAAGGTTTGCTCCGGAACTACTAATCAGAACTGAGCTAGTTTGTATATGGGTGGAGTCTGGGAAGACTAACGTCAAACTAACTGGCATATGATATCACAACATAAAGATTGAGAATTGTTGTCTAGGCAACCACTTCTGCTTTCCGCTGGCTTGAAAATCAGCCGTACACACAAAATGTTAATGTAAATGACTCACAGAGCATGATCCGTGCAGTGTGGCAGGCATCGCTTCAGAGGTCCCGGGTAGTTAGCGTCTTTTTGTTCCTTTTTTTCCCAGATGATTCCGGTATGTTAGGAAACAGGCAGGAAAGTAAACTAGCGGTTCTGCACCACTTGGTGATGAATTGCTCTAGGACAAACTAGATGTGAGGGGTATTTGGGAGCAAGTGAACAGTGCGGAGGCACACGTAAATCATTATGGTCTGAGGAGAATGGCTCTGTGAGGAGTTAACAGGGGATCTGGCCGACGCTTAACCCTCAAGGGAAAGGCGAGACGGATGTACAATCAGACAGTTACTAGTGCTGAAGAAGCGCTTATTGGAGTGTCTTAAGTGCTGTGGTGTCGATTCCTAATCCAACATTCAACATTTCACCACTCTCATGATATTTCCTTAGCCCAGTTAAGCACCATGTTTTAATGTTGTGCAAATAAATAACCTTTAACCTTTCTCTGTTGATATCTACGAAAGCCAATCTTCGCATTACAATTTCAAGGCCAGCCAAGAATGAGAATCCAACTTTTTGATATATATATATTTGCTTGACTCGGGGTACATAATTAATAGGTGATGCACCTTCTGTGTTATTTTCCACACAGTAAACAGGGGATTACTGCAACTGGCGAAATCTGTGAATGAACTATTCCACAGTGCGCAAACAAAAAGAGTAAATCTCAAACGCCATTGGTAGCCACACGGTATCTTAAAAGAAGATAATTAATTATCATTTAATTCTGTCGTCTATAATTTTTTTTTTTTATTTGCAGTCGTCGGCTTATATTTAATCTAAATGAACTCTCCGCAGGTGTTTCTGTAGCGATAATGATAAAAGGTTTGTCTGGAAGGTCATTGGTTCATTTCACAAATTCGTCGTTCAATTCCAAGTGCAGTTTTCATGGAGAAGGCTGGATACCTTCGCCTCAGCTATAGAGTTCCAGTATGTGCGACTCAGGTAGCAGCCGTTCTGCAGACAGACAGCTATACAAATGGGATAAACCCTACACAATAAAGTCGGTCATTTCACCTTTAAACCTTTACACCTCTGTTTTTAAATTAATCTTTAGCTCTGTTAGTTCCTAACTCAGAGTAGCTAGTACCAAATTCCTCGTAAAAGCTTATGGAAGTAGATCCAATGCAGCTGTCAGAAATAGGCGTTATGTTTACGGCTTTCCGAACCAGACATTTAATCTTATCACCTAGAATCTGCGAACAGTTGTAGAAGATCTTTGATATCTTCAATCCATATTCTTCTAAGGCTACTTCTTGATTTCACGTTCGATCTTTTCATGTGTATTGCCTGAGATGGTAGTTGTTCTGACACCATTCTATCGAAATGACCAAACAATTTGATCTTTTCTTTCTCAATGAAGTGAGTGCATGGTGTTTTTCCCCACAGTCTTTTTGTGGTATCATTTTTCACTTTGTCTCGGATGTTTACGTTGGTGGCTTTCCTCAGGCATCTCATTTTACAGGTGTCAATTTTATGTAGGTTTGCCTTTTATGATTTCCAAGCTTGGCACCAATTGCACGCTGTTCGGTATGAATGTGCTGTTTATAATCTGTTGCTCGCGCTAACAAATACTTTTGAAATAAAAACTGGTGTGCGACAGGGATGTCTTTTGTCGCCTCTCTTATTTTTACTGGCTATAAACTGGATTATGAGGACAGTAACTGCTAACACCAAGAATGATATTCAGTGGACCCCTACAAAACAGCTTGATGATCTGGACTTCGCTGATGATATTGCTCTTCTGTCCCATTCACGGAATCAGATGCAAGACAAATTAAATATACTTGACGCGAGATCACAGCAGCTAGGTCTGAAAATCCATAAGGAAAAACAAAGATCACTAGAATAAATCAGGCAAATAGTAATGTGGTTTCTCTTAATGGCACCCCACGCCAAGACGTGGAGTCGTACACATATTTGGGCAGTAATGCAAATAAAGATGGAGGAACGGATAGAGATATTAAATTAGAAATACAAAAGGCAAGAGGGAATTTCATAGCACTAGGGAGGTCAACAGAAATTAAAAGAAATACTAAACTTAACATTTTTAATTCTAACGTCGAATCAGACTTTAGTATGGGGCAGAAACATGGAGAACAACTGAGGTAATTACTAATAAATTACAGATATTTATTAACTGGTTCTGTGCAGAATAGAGAGAACTAAATTAAATGATATGATAGCAAAACTAAAGTAGAGCTTTGGGAGAGAACTAAACAGGCTCCAGTAAACCAAGAGGTGAGGCAAAGACTGGCATTGGATAGATCACACATTGAGAAAACAGAAGAACATAATGACTAGAATGTCTTCGCATTGGAACCCACAGGAACATAGGAATAAAGGAAGGCCAAAAAACACGTGGAGAAAAGAGCTAGAGAATAAAGTTAGAAAGACGGGGGGGGGGGGGGGGGGAGGGACGACATGGGAAACCTCCATGTAATAGCGAAGGATAGAACGACTTGGCGTGAGTTGGTTGAAAGCCTATGCTCCATTGGGGATAGAAAGGCAGAAGAAGAGAAGAAATTGCAGCAGGAGAAGATCGAGGCCTGGGATTCATGACCCAGGTCGGCCCACCCTCTGAAGTTTTTTAGGAGGTAATGGGCCGAAACAAATTGTCGACGATGGATCTTCAACTGATGATCGGTAGACTCCTGCTGTACATGCTGGCCTGTGGGGGTTCTTCTTATTGTAACAGTATTTGAGATTTTTCTTGTTGTCCTCCTCTTTTTAATCATGTTTTTTCTTAGAGTCTGCTTTATTGTCAATCACACCGGCTAACCTCCAACGCACAAAGACGCTCAGATTACGTAAACTAACATGTGTTAGTTGCAAAAGGGCTGAGCAGAATAACTAGGGAAATCGAATTACGTATTCTGCTAGGGCAGATAGACTGCTACGCATATGCAGAGACAATATAGTCAAAGTATAATGTAAAATATACACGCAAGGCAGGGACAAGATAATCCCCTGTTTGTGTGTGTGTGTGTGTGTGTGTGCGTGAGTGAGTGCGTGTAAGTCAGTCCATATATTGCGCTTGCCTGAGGTATGATGTTGATCTAGACCATTATCAGGGGTTTACTGATGGAGCTGAAGAAATTACTTCTACACCGTGCGGTAGACAATAACATGAATCATATTGACTGATTTATCGGAAAAACGTGCAGTACGCTATAGAAGGGAGTAGTTGATACCGGGAACTGGTAAAACTAACCTTAGTATCCCCATTTACACAGTGTTACACAATTATCTCACTTCTGACTGGTCGACCTTCAGCCTAGCTCACTTCTGATTGGTCGACCTTGGGCCACGTTACCTTACCACACGGTTACGGGGATTTCCCGCAATGCCGCTGATATCGTGTGATGTGTATTACAGCACACCAGTGCTTTTACTACTCCAAAAAAAAAAAAAAAAACATCGACAAACTGGGTCTACCCCAAAACCCATTTAGAGAGTGATGAAACCTACGGCAGAGGCATTCTCTTTCTCGGAATAACAACGTAAATGCAAGTCAACCCATAAAGCAAACAACACAGTGGCACACCGGTAGCCTGCAGGAAAGTAGACAAGTTCTGGTTGTTCATCCACTTCTGGACTCTAGCCCTGTTCCAGAAACTGTGTTGCGTGTGCACCCGTTTCACAGGTCTGAGTTTTTGCATGCAGACTCTTGGTTCCTTGCCTCTCAGGCAGATGTACTCCGACTTTGAAATAAGCTCCTAATTAGTGGCTTGCCGCAATATATGCGATTATACAGAATAAGACAACGCCCGCAAAATGAGATGCCTGAGCAAAGCTGTAAACTTAACCATTCGAAATAAAGGTTAGAATTGATATTATCAGACAGACTGTAGCAACAACTTCAGGAAGTAAATGTATTGAGAAACAAAAGATCAAATGGTTTGGTTATTTAGTAAGAACAAATAGCAACGCAGGCGCTACACATGAAAAGATCTGAAGTGAAAACGTAACGACGCTTAATGGCAGAAGTTGAAATTGATGATGATGATGCCAGAATAAGAGATTATGTGGCACTTGTGTGTTTCAACTTTTCACTTTAATAAGAGCAATGAAAACCCCAAGCTATCGAGGTAAGTAAGGAAGTTATTCAACACCAGAGCACGGTGCAATGCAATTTGTACCCATCCCGGACTGCAGTCCACGGAAGTAGGTTTCCTAGTAGCTGTCAGTGAGGACATATCCGTGATTAAAATGCATCAATGCTTTTCTTTCAAAACAGTAAAATAACAGTAGTGGTGACCTTATGAAAGCCAGATTTCTTGAGTGCGTTCTGATCAAATATAAAATGTAATAAAATATATTAAGCTAGTGAGGGGATTCAGCAGAGTGATCCGCATAGCATGCGTTGTTTGAGACCCACAAAGTTAACATCCCAAGGATGACTACTACTACATCCACAAATCCAGGTAACCCCTTAAAACGTTGTCCCCATGTGGGATGCAATTTTTTGTTACTTGAAGACCCACCCTGGCTTCTGTCAGGGGCCGTGAATATAGGCGGGCCATAAATATGGCCTAGGCCATAGATTCGGCCATAACGGCTGAACGGGGTTTCTGGGACCTCTCCAAGAGTGATTCTCATCTGCATGGTGGTACTTTGTGTCACTGGGTGTTTATTGCTTTTGTGATGTCCTGATGGGATTCAACTACAAATCAACCAACCAACCAGGTAAGCGCCCTTCAACCCTAAGGTTAGAATGGGGCCCCCGACGGTGACTAAGTCGGGTGTGGTGTAGGGAGATCCATAGCACCAAACCAGGGCAGTACTGTAGAGACCATGTCTCTTGCCCATACAGCTTGAACCTTATCTACTGCTAACGAATTCAAAAACTCGTTCCCATCTGCTATAGTGCGTTTCAAAACTCATGCCGTCACACTTTAACTTTTGTACGTATCAACACGAATGTTCGCAAATGACCTTAGATTTCCCCTGTCCTTATGGTTCTATGATTTACAATTGCACATGTTCTGCTGTTTTATTCAAGGGGCGAAATTCTTTGATCTTTGTTTGACTAATAATTTATGTGTCCCTAACAACAGAATTTACATTAATTGCACGTGCGGAGATTGTTTGTAAATCAACTCACATGGCAGCGATGCCTGGTGGTTATTTAGATAGCCTAACGCACACTCAATGAGATTTTGGAGGCTTTTAAACAAGAAATCAACGTCACGGCACAGCTGTAGTAACCCATTAGTGTTCCGTTCTTTCTTCTAACTCAAGTCTGAGGCCGAAGAAGCTCAGCACAGTGCTCACGGTCTATAGCACCGGCAGGGATCCTGAAATACTTTGGGTAGATTTTTGAACTCAACATTTTTCCGGGAAGCGCCGGTAGGCTACTCTTTTCGATTTTCAACTGCCAAGGCATTTTTTTTCGTGTGCCACAATGCACACGGGCGTCCGATCTCACTACCCAGAGACCAGGGGGAATTACTAGAAGTCCAAGTCCACGTGAAAAAATCCCAGCCCTTACCTGAGATTCAACCCCGAACCTCTAGCTAGCACTCGAGGCGAACACCATGCCTATTCAATCAAAAATGACGCAACTCTCAGAAGACCAATGCTGTAGATGATCACCTGAGAGTGAAATGAGTGCAGTTGTAATTACTGTAATCATATATACCGGAAATGAAGCAACATGAAAACTAGATGTTTATTTACATTTTTATTTTTATTTTTATTTTACACGAACATGATTATTACCACGCTGTATACCAAATTTCCACTTAAGTCGGGAGATGTGAACCAGCTTCATTGCACACGGTATAAACCATAGGTGCTCTGCTACCAGTACGTACAGCTGATAAGAACCTGTCCGCCTATGTCGCCGTCCGCACGAAACTCCGTAGCTACAGCGAGGTTCCTCTATTTACCCCAGCGTGTTTTGACTCTGGTACCCATTTCCTAGAGGCTGGGGGAACGCACTGAACCGTCCGGTTTCAAACACCGGCCATGGGCTGCAGCGAGTAAGTGTGGTGAAGTAGGTAAGTACATTAAACACCACGAAGATGTTTGGAGCAATGGTGGCTTAGGGGCTGGTAAGGCTGCCCGGTTATCACGTAGTTGTGTGTTTGAACTATCCGCAAGGAGGGAGGATTCTCTTCACATTCACTGTTTTCCAGATTTGGATTTAGCAATCTTTGATTCCAAACTTTAAACGTTCCAATGTGTTGTTACTCTAAAAAATAATGGACTGGTTCTGCAACGTTATGTTAAGGACATGCAACTATGGACATGTTGTTTTGTTTTTGTTTATGTTTTGTTTACCGGCTATAAGCCTCAGCTGAAAGACCTGGTTGTTCGTCCATTTCTGGAAGATGGCTTTATTCCAAGACCTGTGTTTTGCGTTTGCATCTGTTATTCAGAACTTGCTTATGTGTATGCAGACTGTTGATTTCGACGCACTCCGACTTTGAAGGAAGTCTCCAATTATTTAACTCTTACGACATGTTTGTTGGGGAGGCAGTGGGTCTATTCTTGTTTGTCCTACAATGGGAGCCCCGTAAACTACACTGGCACCATGCAGATTAAACAATACATGTTGTAACTGGTACATCTTCCCAATTGTCTCTGCAAGTAGCGCATCGGTTTTTATGTAATTGTGATTCTTAACCCTAGCGTGATACTTGCAAACCTTACGGTACTACAACTATCGTCATCCCCTTGTGGGATGCAATGTTACGTTTTTTTCAACACCCCCCCTCCTTTTTTCGCCCCTTTTCGGCTCTTGCCAGGAATCGCAATATAGCCGGGCCATAAGTATGGCATAACGGCTCAACGTGGTTTCCGGGACCTCTCCGCGGGTGATCCTCATCCGCATGGTGGCACTTTGTGTCATCAAGTGTTTATCGCTTGTGTGATGTCCTGGTGAGGTAAAATGTAATACTACTAAATCTTAAGGGACCTAACTCTTTCGACTCTAGCCAGAATATATACTTTAACTGTTTCTATGCAGCAAATTTAACACGGGAGACTCTGTGGTGTAGCGGCTAGAGGCTCGCCTGCGGATCGGAAGGTCGTGTTTTCGGATCATGACGGTATTGGACTTTTTCTCTTCTTCAAAATCGACCTTGGTTTCCAGGTGACACAACCTTAAATGGGTACCAAACGGAGTCCTGTGAAGTAAATGTGGCCGGCGTGATGTCACCCGCCAAGTGCCGATTTGTCTATACAATATAGGGATAGCCCTATATGCCTAATACGCCAGGAGACGTGAAAAGGGTCCTTTACTTTGCTTTACTGAAATGCAACACTGAAACAGCTGCTGTTTTGGGTTTAAAAAAATTCATATATTAACAGAGAAAAAAGATGGACCTAAACTAACAATACAAACAAAATATTTTGATTTGCAACTGTCTGTTATAGATGTAAATCATGGAGAAGTGTTCTCTTTACATAACCAATAAACGCATGGTACGGTGCATGGTACGGCGCATGGTACGGTGCATGGTACGGTGCATGGTATTGATAGAGTTAAGGGTTAAAGATGCATAAACTGGGAAACCACACACTTACTGCAGCAAATTAGAATTGCATATAATTTAAACTGGTAAATGAAAGTATGCTACTGGTGGAAATCAACGAAACAAACAAAATACAACATACAGATGTCGACATAAAGCTTAACTGACACAAGACACAAGACTTACCTTTTCTCCCCACCATATGACCTTGACCTTGTTAGTATACATTATAATCCTTCTGTACATTGACAGTCAGCTTCTAGAGCCTGTAAGTTTAGGCGGATCACAAAGCTCTACACAACATATCTACAACATCACGAAAACAAAGCCTCCACAAATATACAGACTAAAACACCCACTGTTGCAAAATAGTATAGGCCTAAAGTGAACAATAATCGCTTGCATTTCTAGCATCTCAGTTATTTCCCATTGAACACTATGCGGTATATATTACACAATATGTCCGCAGTTGCTCTGCACAGGTGTTTGTTAACTACTCTAACGTTTCAGTCAATCGTTTAGACTTTTAACAGGAACGTAGCCTGGAGGTCTCCGACTACAAATGGCTGCAAGTAATCTTGATGTGACAGTACCCACCTGGTTTATATTCTTATTAATGTTGAAACGGGGTTAGCAAGCAATTCCATGGGTATTTCTTGTTATCAGAAAGAAAGAAAACACACGCACACACATAAATAGGTTGATAAAAGTAAATGATTTCTCCTTTGCAGTACACAGGTAAAGGACCCGTTTTCCAAGCCTTTATGCTTTTTGGGCATATAGGGCCAGACCTATATTTTATAGACAAATTGGGGTTTGGGTGTGATGTGGCTAGCATCATGCTGGTCGCCTTTACTTCCCGGGACTGTACCTGGTATCCACTTAAGGCTGGGTCGACCTGGTTGGCAAGGTCATTTCTGATAAAAGTCCAATAAAGGACGCAACCCATGACCCTTTAATCTGCAGGCGAGCGTCCAACCGACACGCAACGGCGGCTCCTTTTGAAATACGTAAGGCCGGCCGAGAGGAGATCAAGCTGCTTAGGCGGCAGACGGCCAGGTTCTAGGTTATAGAGAGGATAAACTTCATTGTTTACCTTGGAAACAACCTGCCATCGCCATTGACTCTGTTTCATATCATTCCCTATAGCATATAGCACAGCAAACCACTGTCGTTTGAAAAGTACGAGAAGGTGCCAACATGAAAACGAGGAAACAAACAATATATTTCGCTCATATGTTTGGTATAGTCTGGCGGTCAACAGCAAAACAAAGCTACAGAAAGAAGTCACTGTCTCTTCTGTTTGTTTCATCTCATATTTTACGGCGGTGTAGATAGGGTGGGTCGTGGGCCTTATGATTTAAGGCCGCACGGCTAGTGCTGTCGTCACGGATTGGTCAGGTTAGAATGTTTACTTTTTCACCTGACAGACAAACTCCATCACCTTACCGGGGGGGGGGGGGGGAGGGGTTGAACCTAGGGTATCCTGCACAAGAGCTCGATGTCATAGCTACTCGGCAAGGCGTAAAGCCCGCAGTTGGGATCGAACCCGGCACCCTGGCATTACGAAGCTTGTTCGCCACGCCTAAGCCACAGACGCCGACACACACACACACACACACACACACACACACACACACACATATATATATATATATAAATCATTGAACAGTATCTTTACTACTTTGTTAATATTTTTATTTTACTGATCCTAATAAAAATTTTTATATTCTAATTATTTTTTTTTTCCTATGGAAAATTCTCAATATTATTTATGAAATTGTTAATGATTTCTTTCTTTATAAATGTTCTCATTCAGCTTTAACCATTGTGCCTGCGTTTGTGTATGTGTATGTGCATGTGTGTGTATGCGTGTGCGCGTATGTGTATATGTATTTAAAAAATTGTTTAAGTGTGTATGTATGTGTATATGATTGTATGCTTTAGTTAACGTATTTTGGATATTTTCATCAGGATATGAATGTGTTGGAAAATGAACAGGCAGATAGACAGGCTGGTTCTGCACAGTCTAGTGGCAAACTAATGTATGACAAGCTAAATGTTGTAACGACCCTTCTGGAGCGAGTAAACAGTGCTGAGGCACAACTAGATGTTGTAACGACCCTTCTGGAGCGAGTAAACAGTGCTGAGGCACAACTAGATGTTGTAACGACTCTTCTGGAGCGAGTAAACAGTGCTGAGGCACAACTAGATCGTCACAGCATCAAGCGAATGATGCAGCGAGGAGTGATTAGGGGATCTGGCCGACGCTGAACAGTCAAGGGATGGGCGAGACGGACATACAGTCATACTGTTACTGGTATCGTCGCAACTAGAACTCTGCGCTGGCTGCTGAAGATAGGGACATGGCGCTTATAGAAATGTCCCAAGTTCTATGATATCGGTTCTCAACTCACAGCAGGAGAGTCTTGAGGAGCGGGACATGACCCTCATAGTTTCGTCCCTGGTAAGCGTATAGGAAACAAGTGGCCGGAACGCTTGTCGAAGGGGACTTGTACTGATGATCGGCAGATTCGTGCTTTACTACGCCCCCCCCCCCCCCAACCTTTTTCCCCACCCAGTGTACTTTCTACACGGCTACAGTAAAAAGGACAGTGTGACATCGTGTCATAGTCGCTATATGCTGCTAGGACTACAATTTCGTGAGGCTAGCCGGGAAAATCTGCTGGCCATGTTGACCCATAGGTTCTAGAACCAGGGGTTTCAGTTTTCAGGTTCCAGAACCAGGAGTTTCAGTTTTCATTCAGTGAATTCGGGAGGCGACCATGTACAGAAAGACTCCTTAGAAGTATTTATTTACATATTTCCTATTATTTATAGTACAACATAATAGTGTTGGCCTGCAGCACATTAATAATATTGCTAATAATAATAATCATAAAAAATAATTATATTAATCCTGTGTGGATTGGCAAATAAATATAATAATCTACATGAAGCAGTATGAAATATTTAAACAAATACTTGTGGCAAGAATTTATATACTTGAAAAAAAAGGGTTATTTCAACAGTACCATGGGGAGGGCAGAGTATACACTCCTCTCCCCTTCCGCACACCACTCACCCTGCCCCTTGCATTTTTGGAGGACTCAATGCATCTGAGCACCCCCACACCCATATTGTTTTAAAAATTGTAAGGCGTGGAAGGGGCATCAGCTGTTTTCCTTGCTTTTATCAACCTGTAAATGTTTAACTACAATGATGCAAAATTTGTTAATCAAAGGAACGACGTGGTCACGAACATTGTCGGCGTCTCAGGAGTGTACTGTTTAGTTGCCTGTCTGCCAGCCCTAAAGTGTCTGGTTCGAATCGGCATGGGGTTTAATTTTGTGTTGGTCAGTGACTTTGGCTTCTGAGTCGATATAGTTGCACGATAATGAATTGAAAATTAAAAAAGTGGTTGGCCAGTCTACAAGAACTAATTGAATTCTATAACCTTGGCTGGAAAAAAAAACTTTAAAAAGGTTAGATACACATGTACTGCATACTCGGGGTTTTGCCCTGGGCATAAACTAGACCCGGTGTTTCCAATTAGATATGACTTCTTGACCGCACTTATTTTCTAAGATCTGCCACAGATCACAAACTTTTTAAAAGTCACTTCAAAAAGAGAGAAAGAGGGAGAAGAGATAGAAAAGAGAGAGAGGAGAGAGGGAGAAGAGAGAGAGAGAGGGGGGAAAGAAAGCAGAGAGACAGAAGAAAGAGAAAGAAGATAGAGAGGCGAGACAGATACGAGAGAGAGAAGAGAGACATAAAGAAAAATGGAAGAGAGAGAGGAGACGGAGAGATTGAATCAACTTCACAGACACAAAGAACAGAATGCTGAGTTTTATTTTCTGTTTATATGTTGATGTATGTTTATTTAATTTTTCTGTCTGTAAATGATATCACACACCCCTTTGATACTCATGCACGCTCGCGGACTACCAAATGGAAGCCACTAATATAGGAGATGTCATGTGATAGGGAGTGGCCAACGCATGTTTGCACCGTTCTCCTACAATAGATGGTGTCCACAACGTTCTGAACATTGTCTAAAGTCCATTTTATGATGTATGGTCGATGCCAGAACCACACTGACCGGAAAAATATGACACTGCATAGGGGAAGAATTCGTACCTAACTACAGAAGCGTCAGACTGAAGGCAAAGTCATATCTCAGAGTAGCTGCAATCCAGAAACACCTGCTGCATGAAAACCTGGGTAGAGCAAAGGGTCACAGACTGAAAAGAGGAAGGTCTTAAATGGCGCATGCCGAAGACACAATGGGACATGTGGGCAGGCTTGATAATTTTGAGCTCGGAGAGGAGTGGGTCAAGGTGTCTGAACAAGTTTCAGACTTGTGTAGGTTTCTAATCACTTTACGTCGTGAGTGCAGAGACTGACCAGCTGGTGCTGCAGAATCAGAAGTTCAATAAATGATTTATGACAATTCCCGCACAACTGATGTGATTATCTATACAGGTGGCTCTGTGTTGAGGGGCAGGCCGAGTGCATAGGGGTTCATAGCAAAAGCGAATGAACGTCGCTTAGTGCAGTAAAACCTTGCATATGAAATGACAACGTCTAGTTTAAGAAGGGGGTGGAGGCAGTCTCTTCATGCATGTTTCGTGCATAGTGGCAAGCATCACTACAGAGATCCCGTATAGTTAGCGTCCTTTGAATATTTCCTTTAGGTTATGGTGGTGTGTTGAGAAATGAGCAGGCAGATAGATTGGCCGGCTCTGAACCACTTGGTGGTGAACTGATGTATGACAAGCTAGATATTGTGAGGGCCCTTTAGGAACCTTTAGTGTTTTTGGAATTGGAACTCTTAGCTTGCTGCTGAAGATAAGGACAAA
>CAJHNH020002160.1:90000-92500 GCA_905116865.2 Candidula unifasciata
GCTCTTAAGGTAAACAGTCAACTCGTGAAACAAACAATCCACCTAGGTCCACATGTTATTCGGTAACTGTTTTGTGGTGCCCCAATATACCTGTGTTATATGGCTATAAGTTGGCGTCTGTGGTTTAGGCGTAGCGAACGCGCTTCGTAATGCTAGGGCGCCGGGTTCGACCCCAGCAGCGGACCTAGAGCTGGTTTCGACAGTGGTATCGAGTAGCCTACCGTCCAGAAAGCAATAGTAAACTACTAGGCGTAAATTTGCCTAGAAAAACAACAACAGCCAAAAAAAATGTAAAGGATACGCAACTAACAACTAACTAACTCTATGGCTATACTGTTGATCGGGGTTTCCGGAATTTGTAGATGTTCGATTTTCATCCTTGAGATGTTTGCCACACAGACTGCAAATCTAAACAGGAAAATGTCATTTTTTAAAGAGTCATTATATCAACCTCACGAACTTGAATGCTTATTGCTTAAAGTTTCCCCTGAGCGTTTTGGTGCCAGTGTGTGTGTGTGTGTGTGTGTGTGTGTGTGTGTGTGTTTGTATGTGTGTGTGTGTATGTGTGTTTGCAAGAGGTAAGGAATACAAATTACCCAATTAAATGTATGTCGTAAAATACAAATAATTATATTTTCTTCTGAAATAGGGCGTGCTGGGCCAAACAAAACGCACAAACATCGCAGCCTAGGTGTAAACCACAACACAATGTGCCAACAGCTTTTTTTTTCAGAGCCGATACAGAAGAAGAGGAAGAAAAAGAAATACTTAATGACTGTTTCAAATGAAATACAGAAAACTATAGTGAAACCTCAGTATACGTTCGCTTTGGTATACGTCCAACTTATTAAGTGAGGTTAAATTTTCATTTATTTGATCTAGCTGCTTTTGTATTTGTGTATGTTAGTATTATTTAGTGTCTAAATTATTTGATACAACCCGATCAATGTACAATATGCTATATAAAATACGATTTAGTTTTCAGGGAACGGATTAATCATTCTCTCTTTGTTTAGTATGGGAGAATTCGTATGGTGAACATATACTGTTAGCTGAATGTTGTTGAATGTGGAATGTTCAAATTAAGATCGACATCACAGCACGTGGGATACTTCCATAAACTCTCCGTCACAATGTTCAGCAGCAAGAGAAGAGGCCTAGTGCCGATGGTACAAGTAACTGTCCGATTGTATAAGTGTCTCGCCCTTTCCTTGAGTGTTTTACACTGGCCAGCTCCCCTGGTAACTTCTCTCAGCGCCATTCTTCTCAGACCATTATGATCTATTTGTGCTTCGGCAGTGTTCACTCGCTCACAACGGGACCTCAGAACATCTAGCTTGTTATACATCAACATCAAGTAGTGCATAGCCAGCCAATCTATCTACCTGATCATTTCCCAACACTCCAATATGACTTAGAAAAAATATCCAAAGGATGGAAACTACCCGGGACCTCTGAATTGATACTTGCCACTCTGCACGAAGCATTACAGTATCCATCTTTCTCAGCATGCTTTGTGAGTCAGTTAAAATCACGGTGTTCTGTTTGGTATACGTCCAAGGATCTGGAACAGATTAAGTACGTATAGTACGTAAACCGAGGTACCACTGTAATACTACCTGGTACTGAAAGAGCTTACAGCTATAGCAAGATGATGAAACAGTGTATTTCTTGCACTCTTTCTGTTGCGCCTGCAACGCACCATCTGGGAGCTGGTAAATGCTATCCTTAATGTTTATCTCTGCAGGCTGTGCCAGTGTTCACAATATGGCTCTGTTCACAAATTGTGTATTTATATACGAGAAGGTATTAGCCAATATGTGGAGCAGTTAGAGAGAACGGCAGATGATAGAAAGACACACATTGCCTACAAAATGGAGCTGAATACAAGTAGACCCTGAAGCAGACTCAAGGGCGTCGACACAAGAAAATTTTGCGGTGCTAGTGGTTGTGATGGTGGGCGGGGGTTGCTTGAGACTCCAAGCCTGTTATTCCCAGCAAATCAATGTAACAATATTAAATGTAAAAACCAATGCAATTAAAGATAATTTATATACAGGTTTAAGGGGGCAGTACCCACTGGTAAAATTATTGAAGGCTGATGTACGTGGGAGAGATTGGGTGGGGAGGGGGAGGGGTGTTGAGCTCAATGTTCGAGGACCTATGAGGAGACCAACACGAAGGTAGAGATATAATATGCTAGTAGACTTACAAATAATTGAAGTCATCAATTAGAAAGAGATGGTCTATTACAGAGATAAATACAGACGTGTGGTATCCGCAGTAGAGTTTCACTGGCGCTCCATTATTTGAAGGGAAAAAAAATATTGTTCGTTGCGAAGAGTTATTATAAAATAACATCGCATGCATTAAGGGTTCACAGAATTAATAATTGTTGAGTGTTATGTTAGATATGAAGATTAGTTTGTAGAGGAAACACATGAAGACATTGGAAAGTTTTCTTTGAGATTGAACACTAACGGACAGACTTTACATAATA
>CAJHNH020002160.1:97500-100000 GCA_905116865.2 Candidula unifasciata
GCGTGAACGGGACATCTATCTGCTGCTTTCTGTGTGCATGTTGATATTTTGATGTAGGTTTTTTTTTTTTTTATGTTGACTTTCTGTATTCGTTTTCTGTTTTTCTGGCAAAACCTCCATTCTCGGTGAATACACATCCTAGGTACTTAGACTCATCTGCTTGTTTTAATGTCACTCTTTGAACAGTAATGACAGATTGAACTGGTATTCCATTTACTGTCATTGTTTGTGTATTTTTCCCAATATTTCTTGTCATATAATATTTGTTGCAAACGATGTTGAGGCTTTTAATGTGGTGTTGCAGTTTATCTTTATCTTTGTAGAATATGGCATGATCGTCGGTCAACATCAGCTCGTTTAAATACTTCTGCTCAAGGTTTGCACTGTTTGCTATTTATTACAATTACAAAGGGAGCTGCCTTGTCTCGAGACATGGTCTCCGCCTCGGGTACTAGAGATTCGGGGTTCAATCCCCGGTAAGTGCTAGGATTTTTTCACGTGGACTTGGACTTCTAGCAATTCACCCCGGTCTCTAAGTAGTGAGATCGGACGCCCGTGTTTGTTGTAAAAAAAATCCCTTAGCAGTTGGAAAATCTAAAAGAGTAGCCTAACGGCGTAGCCCGGGCAAAATTTGAAGCAAAAAATTTACCCAATAAAGTATTTCAGGATTCTCGCCGGTGCTACAGAGCATGTGCACTGTGCTGAGCCTCTTCAGACACAGACTCGAGTTAGAAGAAGAACGGAGCAATTATGGATTACCCGTGTGGCATGATGTTGATCCGTTATTCAAACTTCAAACTACAGTTACAAGACTTGGTTTACGTCTTAAGCTTAGCAAGAAGAATGCTCGCTGCATGCCCATGTGACTCATGCAAAAACTGTAACGTGCGATAGTTACCAGTTACCAATACCGTGATGCAAGATACATACGCATACTCTCAACAGCCAAGCGAGAAGACAAAAATACAAGGCTCGACAATTAAGTAATGATTTTATTATGGCTAAGAAAAAATGCCATCTATAAAGCAAACCATGGAATCCAAAGAGGCAACCTTCACCTATGATCTGACAAATTGTCATCTCCGCCCGATAAGCAGAGAACAAACAAGCTGCCATTTTGTTGACTATTCAGAGGTGCATTGATAAGTAATCAGCATGGAGCAAAGAGCTAACAAAACTGTGTTTAAAACTCAGAAAAAGTGCCATTGAGATAGTTCAACTGATGCGACAAATTTACGGGGATAATTGTTAATCTCGTGCAGAGATTTTCAAGTGGTATTCACGATTCAAAAGTGGTGTGGTACTAATGTAACTAGACTTGGGCGCCAAATGTATGATCACAATAACGAACTCACTGCAAAAGTCAGAGAACAGATACAAGAAACTCATTGTTTGACTGTGAGGATGATGGCAGATGGATTTGATGTTAACAGATATACCATTCGTAAAGTTATAGCTGAACATTTGGGCAAACACAAATTTTTTTGTTTTTACCATATTCGTTGTCTGATGATCAAAAACATCAGCTTGTTTATTACGCAAAAGACATCATTAATGCGTGTCACAGAAATAACCAATCCATAAATGTAATAGTCGCAGAGGATGATCCCATTATTACTGTTAGTTTCAAACAAATAAATAGAAACATCTCTATTACACAAGTTTACGCACCAACATCTTCGTTTTGGGAAAGAAGAACATGTAGAATTTTATGGTTATGAGTCCTGGACTCTCACTCATCACTGAGGAAAACGATTAGATCTTTTGAATTGAAATGTTATAGAAAAATTATAAGAATAACATCGACATTCTAAAGGAGTTGAACATTAAGGAGAACTGACTAATTAACAGCATCCTGTCCCGAAAGTTGAAGTATTTTGGTCACATTAGGCGTCATGGTGGCTTGGAAAAAGACGGCGATGAAAGGTCCAGATTGTTGAAGTCGAGGCAGGGGTCGACCACCGTGAAGATGTATACAGGACATTGAAGATGCATAGGCATTGAAAGCACATGAGGCCGGAGAGCTGCCTAGGGAAATGAATACTTTCAGGCATGCCGTGAAGAGAGCGACGTTCTGTAAAGGACTTGCTGATTGATGATGATGGTGAGAGGATGAAACGTGTATTTTTGGCTATGGTCTCACAATTAAACTCCAAATTGCTCAGTGGAAGTCATCACCAGAAGGCACACACAACAATAATGTCTTCAAAGGTCGAAAGTGAAGAAAATAGTGTGCTTCTGCGACAGCAAAGGAGTTATTCGCAAGAAAATTTATTCCAGAGGGACAGACTGCCATAGCCACATTTTAAGTATTTTCAAACGTATATTGAAAGGGATTCTGCGAGTCCGACCCGAAAATTCAACACCTGACAGTTTTTTTCTTTTTCTGCATGACAATGCACCTGCTCAGCAGGGCGGTAGTTGTAAGGAATATTTGCCAGCTTACGCTGAATAATGACACACCTCATGGGCTTTAATATAATGACATAATGGAACGTCA